>WUQG02001060.1:0-12354 GCA_011317285.2 Androctonus mauritanicus | reverse complement strand
ATTATTAATTTAAAATATATTTCCCAGAAATCGATCAAAATAAAAATTGAAATTTTCTAGAAAATCTTGTTTGTCTTAGGGACCATTTGGCGCCCCTCTGCAAGTGGCGCCTGGGGCATGATAGACCCCCTTGCCCCCCCTTCGCTACGCCACTGCATTATAGTTAGCAATTCAGGAGGGCTTAACACACAAAATGTTTTTGACTTAATAAATAAGAGTTTTTCAATTATGCTGTTAATATACTTGTTGTATTAATGAATTTGCAAAGCAAAGTTACAAAAAATTTGTAATAATGTTACACTTCACTTAATATTATAGTCAAATTTTATTGTGGAGAATGAAATTCTTGTTTTTAACTTTATGTCTATAGAAAATAAATACTCTCTTTTTGAATTCTTGCTTTACATGTGCACTTTAGAAACAAATTAACTTGTAAAGTCTGAAATTACCTGCATTTCTACTTCTTTGATTTACTCATTTTAAAACTTACTTTGTTCCAGCTATGACATCCTACTATAGTTTGATCTTTACAACCTTGTAACCATTCCATTTTCATAATGTTATAAAATATTTGTATTCAAATTTTTTTTGGAGTAAAACAGGTTATGTTTAAGTTTTTAAATGTTTTTATGTATTATGTAAATAAATAATATAATTTTAAAATATATAAAAATATATTTATACATTTTAAAATTATATAATTTTAATACAGTTCTCTAAACAATTTAAGATACTCCAACTTGAATAACTGGTGTTGCTTCTCCATAACAATGTTTAGCTTTAGGATCACGATAAGAGTTTTCATGTTGCACACTCTAAAAAAGAAATATATATATTTTATATTTTGATTATTATTCATGAAATTGTAATAATTTTTAAATTATTGATTTTATAAATCTAGATCATGATGTTTAAAAATAATTTCAATAATTATGCTAAAATAAAAAAAAATCATACAGTGAAATAATTAAATATTAGGTATCAACAAAATATTCTCATATATTTAAGAAACATGCTAAAAATTTAATATCTATAGTCTGTTCGCTCTAACCTTTCCCATAGATAGCAGTTACAATGTGATAGCCTCATTACCGATCGCTAAAATATATATCCATCCACAATACTTGTTTCGCTTCTAAATTGAGTTGGATAATTTTCTGTTTTTTAAATATTTATTTTCATAAAATAAAGAATAACAAGCAATGAAATATCAACATTTTTAATCTGATATAATTCAGATTTCTGTAAAGAATTAAATTATTGATTTGGCAAACCCTTTCCAGAATTGATGGCTCTGAAAAGAAACATTTATCATAAAGCCCACTCAGATGATGATACAAGTTTTTACATTTATTACTATGAAGAATCTGATTCATTGTTACTACTGCCAGTTTGTGATCACAGGCATTTACTGAAATTACTAGCAGTTTTATCACATTCTCTTCAATAAATGTTTTTTGCCAATAATTATTCTCAACATGCCTTACACATTCAGCCCATTTGTCAAGAACTGTACATAATTTCGTATCATCATTTGGGTTGTACTTTATATTAGCTTCCTTTCAAAGAATAGACTCTAGCTAGTTCAGAATCCGACGCCATTGCTGAACTACTTTCGAACGAAGAAGGAGGGCGAAGTTAATCATTTGACCAATAATAACAATTTCTTGCTAGCAAAATTTATTTACAAGCAAAAGAATAGTAAACTGCTAACCAAAAATCTTAATTATCTTAATTACTATGATTAGAAGCAATTCAATTACATATTTAGTGGTTTAAATATTACAAAATACTTCTGATTTTGAGTACTATTTTGCACGGATGCATGGAAAAGGTTATAGCGAACAGACTATAAATGATTCAAATTTCCATATAGAATGATTGGATTTTTGTTGTAACACAAATACATATGTGAAACCTAATCCATACATTTTTCTGCAATTCAATTTATTCTGCAAATTTATAATATCATTTTATTCTATAATCATCTTACAGTAATAAATATACTAGTAGTTATTTAGTGAGGACTCTGACCATACAAGTTTACAACAATAGTTCTCATGGGAGTCGTGTCAAATAAATAAAGTCCAATTACCATCATTCAGTTTCTAAGAACTGTTTTATCTAATTGAATAACATTTTAAATTTCATATTATTTAGTTTTTTTATTTGACATTATATGCAAATTTTTTTTATTATTTTAAATACAAATATGTTATTGTCACATATCATGTGACAATAAAGATATGTAATCATAAATAATAAAAACTATTCCATAAATTTAATTAATTTTAAATATGTATTGAAAAATTATTCAATATATATAAAATTAAAAATTTATTAAAATGAGAAATTCATTCATACTGTAAAAACTAATGAAATAAAACAAGAAAAAGTTCAGTTTAAATGATTCTTTTAGGTTGGAGGGAAGAGGAAAGAATTTTAGTTCTGTCAAACAAACTATAAACAATATCTTGAGAGAGGAAATAATAATCCAATTACATACAACTGCATGGTCCAGGTTAGAGGACTGGAGAATGTACATGGCAGTAAATCATCTTGTCAGTAGTATCCACCTGCCAATTCCAATTGGAGAGAGAAGGTACATTCTGACCAAATAAGATCAATGGCAAATTTGAACCTTTCTCTCCATTGATATGATTTGTGGCCTGTAAAAGCTAACCAATAAAAACTTACAGCACTCTCTGACAAAAGATTTTTATACTTTGACTTCAGTAACTTCAACTACTAGCACTTCTTTTATTGCTTCACTGTCATCTAATCATCTAAGTACTTCAACAGTTAGTATTTTAAATAGTATGTGTTATTAAGAACTTTTTCTTAAGAAGAGAGCAAAAGAAAGAAAAACAGATCTCTCTCAAGATATGTTCATAGGTCACATATAAAGTATAGATTAGGACAGGAAGTTTCCTTTGTTTTGACTAAATATTTCATTAGTTAGTGTGCACTAGTTTTACATTTTCTTTGTTGTTTGCATTCAATATGTTTAGTTATCTATCTATAAGGGTACTAATTAAGTCCACTTTGCTTCATTTATATCATGCACAATAAAACAAAAAACTAGCACTTCAGCAACGAGATAATTTATTGCAGTATAAATTATCTCGTTGCTGAAGTGCTAGTTTTTTGTTTTATTGTGTGTGATATCTATAAGGGTATTTGTCATTATTATTTTCATTAATATTCCTTTTTTTATTATAATAAATATTCTTATATTCTATATTAATAACTTCATCTTCATTCTTGTGAATCTCCAACATTACTGGACTCTAAGTGTCCTAACTTGCACTATTGAGGAAATCATTATATTCTAAATTAGAAATTTTGCCTTCTGACAAGTTAAAGTACTGAATCTGATCATGAACCCATGGATTGTTAAGCTATATAGCCACTGAGTAATGAGAAAATATAAACTACTATTATCTCTCTCACTAATTATTTACTACAAAGGTTACAAATATTTACAATTAAATATATTATATAAAAAAAGAATCTGCTTGTCTCTAAAAATATAAAATTTAATTATATAGGTATCTATGTAATTATATGAATATCCATTTAATTATTATTTACTGCTATTAAAAGATATATGTAATGTATTGCTTCATTACGTTCCAAACTTGTTATAGAAACGAATTTTATTTCATAAAATGTTCATAACTTCTATTTTGAATTATTGAATATATACATTGACCTTCAAAAGTTCAACAAGAGTATAAAAATTGGATAGACCTAGTAAAGTATTTAAATACTGTTGAGTAGTTTGTCAAAAATTGCACTCAACAGTACAAAAATGGCACTCAACAGTGTTACGACATGGTAGTTGGTCCCAGCCACTCTTCACATACTCAGTCTTCAGCTGTCTGGCTCCAGGGGAAATCGAGAATGGAGTAAGATCCTATAAACAGGACATTGATCCATTGATCTCTAGTCCAATTAACATATTCAACTCTCCATTGTAATTGGTCACACTTGTGTCTAGCCTGAATGGCACATACATTACTAGTTGTCATGTGTAGAGGCCTAGCCCACGAAGCCTTTAACATAGAATATTCATTGATACAGGCTGCAGTAAGGTGGTCCTGTAGAACAGATACTATTGCTTGATGGTTACATCTTGCCAGTAAATACAAGTAACAATCATAAGGAGTTGCCACTCTAAGATGGCCTGAAGCAATCTTCTGAAGATTGTCCTTGTACTCTGGAACTATATCAATAACTGTGAGATTATAGAAAGGTTCATGCCAATGGAACATATCACTTCCATGATGGATTGGCCAGTCTGTAGTCTGCCATCATTTGTCATTGTGTTACATCATCCAGATGTTGTCTTGGTGGCATAATGATGAAAATGCCTATCTCTGATTTCCTTTGAACTGTTTTAGTTCATGGAAATCTAAAAGGGAAAACACACTTCTTATCTAGCATCCTCATTTTTCAGATTGACCCAATCATCACATTGTAAACTTTTCAATATTTGTATATTCTGGTGCAATACCTCACATAATTTCATGAAAAAATACCCATTGGTTGTAGCCATCTTCAATTTTGTATTTCATACTTAACTTTTGGAAGGCAAGTCGTATTTTGTTTCTCAAATTATCATAACATATATTTTTGTGATATATTACTAACTCCTTAAATTTTATAAATATTTGATAGTATATAAGTGCCTGGCACTGCTTAAGCATTTTCTACACAAAATTATCCTTATTACATATACAAACATATAAAAAAATCCATTTTATATCTTTACATCTAAAATACAGGCATATCTCACTAATACAGCAGATTATGTTACAGACCACTACTGAAGAGCAAATACCATTGTAAAGCAAATTACAGCTTTTTTCTATCATTTGTCATTGCATATAAAAATCTAAAAATATATTTACATTATCATTTATTAAGTATGCAACAATGCTATGCCTAAATAAATCATACAAAAGCAAAAATAAATAAAAAAAATATTACAGTACTGTATTACTGATTTTAACCTGCTGATGTCCACAACATATATACATGTTATGGAAGTGGAACAAAAAAACAATAAAAAAATGTTTTTAAAAATTCAGTTCTGATTTAATTAGTGCAGCTGTTGCAGATTGATTTTTTGAGTTTATTGATTGAAAATATGTGCCTCTAATCATGGTTTCTAAATTTTTCAATTACTGAAATTTTTTAAACTATGTTTTTACAATAAATAATTTGAATGAATTGAATTAGTAGAATTTGGATTATTTTTTATCCAATCTTATTGATTCTGCATTCTGTTCTATTATATTAATCTTACTTTGGTTTTGGGATGAAATAATTTCATTTCTGAAATTTTAAGTGAAAAGTGAAATTTTTGTATGACGAGCTCTAAAATTCATAAAACTAAAAATTTTTGTTGATAATACAAAAATGCTGATTAATTCTGTTAAAATAAATGTTTGTTTCTTATTTTTTCATTTATTACTTTAGTTTTTATCAATAATAAGTAAAATATGAGAAAATTCGAACATAAACATTCTCAGGCTATTTAAAAGAGTGTGACACTTTTATTATTTTATGGTAGCCAGTCATTTCCCAGAAAATTGTGGCCAAGCCTACTTTACTGCACTGCATGTAGTATTGGGTGTAGTGTATCAACAAAACATTTATAGGCCAATTAGAGAAAAGTAGATAATATTATGGGTATTTATATATAAGTGGAGATGATTTTCATATATATACTGGGCTTTTTTGATATAAATTCAAAAATTTATAAAAAATTAATATTATTGATATGAAGGAAAAACATAACAGTAAGTATATTTTATTAATAAAAATGACAATATTTCAATAAATTTATATTATTTTTCAACTAATTATATGACATAAATTAATTAATGAAAATTTGCCTAACATTTAGTTTTTGTCAATAATTTTTAAAAATATGATTAGATTTTCTTTATTCATAGCTTATTTTATTCATAAGATTTGCTAATATCAAAAAACAGCAAATATTCCATACAAAATATTTGATGTTTTGTATAAGATTTCAAACAAAAAAAATTGTGTTTTCTCTGATCTCATATAATGAACAAAAAGTTGTGAAAGAAATAAAATTTGAAAAAATGTTCACATTGATAAAATGAGAATGAAAAACAAAATAAACTGTAAAAATTTCAGAAAAATTTTATGAAAATTAAGCAAGATTTCACAATATGAATTTTTTTCATATTAATTAGGTTTAATTTGAAATATATCATAGACTTCAATGGGTTAAAGTATTTTTATCTTTTGTTTATAGTGACTGATTGTGGGCCAGCTATCCTTCACATTCTCTAATATATTTCTTTATAGGCCATAGGGATCATTGGATAACTATGGTCTATAAAAGAATAAAAGGATGTGAGAAGATGAGGGCTATAAAGGAGTGTATAAGCTATAGACATCTAAAGACATCATTGCTATTCTGGTAGATGAGATATTTGGGCTAGAAATCAATGAATTTTTATTTTGATTACATAAAATGCCATAATACATATCATCATAATATTAATTTAAAATTATTTAAAATTGCAATAAAATAAATGATTTCTGTATAATATATTGATTATATTTCTATATGTTATTTTATTAAATAAAAATAAACTATAAGCCAAATAAATAACTGTTTATCGAAAAATGTTTTTGATTATCCATGTAGCTGTTTCAATTTATTTTACTTATTTGACTTATAGTTTAGTTTAATTTAATATTTATAGTTAGTAGTATTACATTGTGTTATTTTATGTTTTATATACCAATTTTAAGTATTATTTTATGATTAGTTGCAGATAATTGTTCACTTTGTGATATAAACTAAATTTATGAAGAATTAATGCTAATTAGAACAACTTTCCAAAATGCATAATACAACAGTTAGAAAGTTAAGAATAATGCGAGTGCCAAAAATAAAAACATTAACATAATTGAAAAGCACTGTATTAGCAAAGTGCTGTAAAGTGAGGTATACCTGTAACAATAATACAGTATAGAATAATATATTAAGAAATGTATATCCAATGAAAAATTGCATTAAAAAATTCTTTATTTGCCTCATTTTTTATTTCAGTAGTGACCTCTAGCTTTTATATTTAAAATATTTTTCCATCTTCTGTTTTTAAAATTTTATTTAAATAAAAATTAGTTATAAAAAGTATAAAATTAAAAAATGATCCAATGAAAGCATATTAATATATTTTTTTATAGAGAAACATTTCTTACATTTATTTTTATCTCTTACGGAAATTGAATTTTAATACACAATTAAATTTTAAGTGTGAAAATTATCTGATGTTACTTTCTATAATTTTTTTAAACCATGCCTTTGTTATATTATAGTTTGATATCAGTTAAGAGAATTGAGACTGAATTGAAACACATTATATTTTTGAGTACCAGAGAAGATAAATAAAAAAAAAAAAACCATGACATTACCAAAGAAAGAAAGATAAATTGGCATGTTAGAATCAATTGATAATTCTAGCATATCAATATATTTGATTGATCAACGAAAATGAGTGTGCTCCAAGTACATACAGACTTCAATAAACCATTAGTAGCTAAGGTCAATAACCTTTTAGTTAAGGATTCTTTACCTGATTTTTGAAATGTAAGAGAGAGTATCAAACCCATCCATATCAAAAATGTTTGAATGTGTCATAGTATATAAAGATCCTCCATGTGTAAGGCTGATAGCAGATAAAGACCATTCATTCTATTTAATCTGGAAAAAACCTTGGATAAATAAACCAAGGTAAAACTAAAGGGTTACAAATTTACCATGGGCTTCCTGGAAATTTTTTAAATAGACTAAAAAACACGAACCTGATAATCAATGACCACTGTAGATCTTTATTTCTTTACAGATCTTTTTATGTTTTCTGTTACTTTCCATTTGGTGAATATTAAGTGAAATAAATAATATGATCAGAATTAATCTATTACTTCAGAAAATATTGTCTATAAAAAATTTCATACTTTTTTATAGACAATATTTTCTGAAGTAGCAATTTTGATTATGAAATTATTAATAAATGGCATTCATAATCCTTGACGAAATTTCAGTCAACATTTTCTTTTAAAAATAATAGATACAAGCTCAGTTTTTTAGAGAGAATAATTTATTACATTTATAAATAAACAAAGTGAAATGCTTTCAGCTTGATTAAGTCCTCTTCAGCAGTATTTAGTTTACATACATAAACAGAAGAAAAACTTGAGTTTGGATAGTTTAAATTTGAAACTAACTAAAAACAGTATGGTTACTATGGTGACATAGCAATGTAAGAATTATTATATTATTAATAAAGTTTCATATCAGATTATATTGTAAAGTTACACATAAAATGACTGTACTGAAAGGAATAATGTATAAAATAAATAATTATAATATTTAAGAGTTATATAATAATTATAATAAACAACAAGAATAAAAAATAAAGTAATGAGTATAAAGTTTTATATATACATATATCAGAGGTGTAGCTATACTTATTGATTTTCATTTGCCCAAATCCAAGGTAAAGGTACAACTTCTAACGTTGCTTCATTTATAATGTACATTTTATTTATTCAATTATATATTTTGAAGGCTTCTGCAAGTTTCAACTTCTCATCATTTATCACAAGATTAATAATGTGCTAAGTTTCTGTTGGCTATGTCCCATTTAAATGGGTATTGTAAATTAATTCAACACTGCAGTCTTTTTTTTGAAGTTTCTATTTTCTTATGTAAAGTTTGATTTTCATTTATTATGTAAAGTTTGAGAAACACTTCTCTAGTCAAATCAGATAAATACAACACATTTTTTAATTTTTTTTTAAATGTATTGTGATATCTGAAAATTTTTTGTATGTCTTTATGATTTATGGAAATTACATACTGTATTCAAGTTGGATTGACCATATGGAATACTTCTGTTTTGACCATATGGAATACTTCTGCACTCTGGAGGACCCGATTTAGATTCTTAGGATCCACTCCTTGGAAATATTTATCATGGATTTAGACCAGACCAATTGGTCCTGCACAATCTAGTTGACCCCTCTGCAGGGCTGAACAATTTGTGAAAGAGTTGTTTTGTCCCACTATATAGTACTCTGTCTGAGTGAAAAGTGGCAACATCTGTTAGCTACTGCATTCAATGAATTCAAAATGTATTATTATAATTATTATTATTCATCTAATGAATAATATTAACATTTATAATAAATATATTTATTCACTATGGAATAAATGTTGCTATTAGTGGCTTTGCAACTTAGAGATTGCTATACACAATATAAACATAATAGAAACTTGAATGTGTCATGACATTGAAAAATGTACAAAAATTTATACCTGTATGAAAGCCTACAAATATGTTTGTGAGTTAATTAAAATGTACAAATTTAAAAAAGATAATGATTATGTTTAATATTTTTATAATAAATATTTTTGTTTTAATTCATGATAATTATTTATAGCATATAATACAATTCCAGCTTTTTACAGAACATAATATTTCTATAATTAAGTGAATGTTTAAAAAAGTCTACTAACCTGTGAAGATGTTCGACATTTTGTCAGGCATAATTCAAAATGATCAGTTATAGAAGCAAACAGAATATTGAATACTTCAGATGCCTTTTCCAATATCTTCTGTAATAGTGCTTTCTATTTAAAATTAATGCAATGTTAAAATATATGCTTAGAAATTTTAAATAAATTAAGAGCAAATTTTAATTGAATTACCAGTTTAATGAAAGATTCAAAATTTTGCATTAGGGCTCACAATAGCCAAAACCTTAATTCTGGTATTTTGATCTCTAATTTGTGAAATTAGGCTATCAATATTAATACCGGTATTCCAAAATAAAATTTTTTCCTCAATAAATTTTGATCATAATTAGGGTAATGTTTTAAATCAAACTTGTTAATTTTTATTACAGAGCTGATGCATAAAACATTTCTTACAAGAATTCAATAGACTTTCAGAATGATTAGACAATAAAGTTAGCCTTAATTTTAAAATGAATAGCATATCATTAGATTACATTCTATTGCTGATAGAATGTAGATGATAAAAATAATGTTTAGAGAATGATGTCATTAGAGCTGTAATTTGAATTATTCATGCATTTTTATATCAAGTCATTTTTCATAATTTATGCAGATATGATACTATATTAAAATAATTATTGTGAAAATATACACAAAAAATTATTATTATTTCAGTTAATTCAGAAAAATATCGTAGCTTTACTATTAATAAATTTCATTTTCTAGACAGTTATCAATTTTTAAATAGTATTTTAGTTGAAAATTTAAATAATACCAATTTTATTTTTTCAATTTTTAGTACCGTAATTACTTCACCAATAAAAACAAACATTTACTATGGCAAAAAGATTTTCCATATAATTATTTTAATAATGATAAAGTATTTAAAGAAACTAATTTACCTGACGTTACATGTTTTACAATGATGTAACAAACATATTAGTAAAACTGAATACGAGCATGCAAAACTATTATGGAAAATATTTAATTACAAAACTTTTTGCAGCTATTTATGTTTATATCAAATAACAGATGTGCTTTTAGCAAATGCATTTCAAAATTTTCACAAAAAGACATTAGTTACTTAAAGAAGTTTTATATCATCATGTTATTGCACATCTTGGTTATTTGTAAACCTTCTTTAGAATTATTGACAGATATAAACATGTATTTTATTCATTGAATCTGCTTTACAAGGCAATATCAGTTTAATAGAGTTAATGGAACTCTATTAAACTGATATTGCCTTAAACTGATATCTCTTTTAGTTATTACCGTTTTAGTTAATATCAGTTTAGTATCAAAAAATATTTGATTGAAAATAATAAATATTTAGGTTAGGTTATGATTAAGTTGCCATGAGGGATATACTGTATCTGACAGCAGCCACTTATAGAGCCCATCACAGGCTAGCCAACATCTATTATAGGATCAACTGGATGGTTGAAGGATAGAGTTCAATGGGCTGGGCCTGGATCCCTCCTGAAAACTGGAGGTGTGGACATAGATTTGAACCCAGATCCTCCATGGTGGTAAGCTGCAACTTTACTATACAGCCATCCGGCTGATCAATGTTTAGAAAATTACAATAAAACAAAATCTTCTAATTACATATTATTAATAGATAATATGTATTGGATTGTAAAACTTATATAATTTCTGTCTGAAAGATTATTTGCCAACTTGCAATTTTTGTTCGTTAACTGCAAATGAAATCAAAAATGATATTTCCCAAAGATTCAAATACTGGTTATTTTTTATAAATGGACTTTTTCTACCTGCATTCCCTTCATAATTTTCAAAACGACTTCCATTGGATAATCATTTAATTACAAACAATTATCATCTTATCAAAAAATATTTTAAAAAATTTACTTCTTCCAAAAAATTAATTCTTAATTTATACAGTAAGAATAATTATTTCTTATATTATAGATGCTTACAATTTTAAGTTCATTTTAAAATAAACATTAAAATAATCAAGAAAATAAGAATTTTACCAAGAAATTGTTTTAGAAAAATTATTTCATTATAACTAAATAGATCACTGAAATATAATACCATGCAATCTTCAAATAACAATTTATTATAGAATGATTAATTTATAAACATAATTCTTTCCAGTTTAAAAATATGATTTACTGTTGGATGATGCTAGACTGCTGTGGAAAAGTTATGCGTTATGAGTAAATGAACATTTGAAATAACAGACTATTATAAAAACTTTAAGGAAAATATTTTAATTATTTTGATAAATATTGCAATTTGGAAATAATTTACAAAACAGAAAATCATCATCCTTTATTTGTCATGAATAATGAAGAATTTTATTTACACACAGGCAATTAAATATAATTATCTACAGTATTTTGAAAACAGAATGATACATTGGGTATAACTGAATAATGAATTGTTAGTATCATTTTAGTTACTGTTCATAAAAACGATGTTGAAAACATATGATTGTGATTATTTTATTTACTCTTCAATAACTATCATCATAGATTATTATAACTTGGGTGAAGCGTATCTCCTGGTTTAACATTCATATACAGCAGTGCTCCCCAACCTTTTATCTTCTAAGACACACCAACATTTTTTCGATAAGTCCGCGGCACACCACAAGTAAAAGCTTACAAATTCATAAATTACAATAATACCTATGTTTTTATTAGATAAAAAAACACAATAAAATAGCTATATGTATGTAGATATTTATTTTTATTTAAGTATTATACAAAGCAATTTGAATTGTATGCCAACACAAGAACAAAAAT
>WUQG02001049.1:10000-12354 GCA_011317285.2 Androctonus mauritanicus | reverse complement strand
CCAAAGTTGGGTCCAGTTTGTTAATCACTTTTGATGTTGAGTTTTTACTATTAAATATCACAAGCGACTCTGTTATCTGTCCTTTTTTGGGGTCTTCCTGTTTTTTCACGAGTTTTGCATCTTCCCACTTTACAATAATGTCACTACTTATGGCTCTTTCGGCCAGCGCCGTTTTAGGTGCCAACTTGGCTATGTCCCTCCTATGTTCTTTTATTCTTGTACGTAAAGACCTCGCTGTGTAGCCGATATATTTAATGTCCTCATGCAAATCATTATCTATCGTCAGTATCTCATAAACCCCTAGCAAACTGTCACGGTAATATCTATCTTTATCATTCCTTATGGTGTTAAACAATGTGTTTCTCCTAGTGAAAACAATCTTCTGGTTAGTGACCTTCTCAATTTTCCTCTTAAATTTCAATGTTAATGGGTTAATCTCCAGTGTATATATTCTCCTGTCATCTTTGTCCTTCCTTCTCTGTTTTCGTTTGACTCACTTATCCGTCGTGTTTCGCCATAAACGCATAACCGTCCCTTTGCTGTATCCATGTCTCCTTGCTTGTTCCACAATCCTGTCTAATTCTTTATTTCTATCCATCATAGTTGTACAGTGTGTTATCATACGTTGTAGGAGAGCTTTAACCGCAACTAGCTTAAACTGCCATGGTTTGTGTGAATCTGCTTTTATGAAGAGCGGGACATATGTATCCTTCCTATGAATGCTCAATTGATACTCTCCTTGCACTTTCTTTATCTTCAAATCCAAGTAGTCAATTTCATCTAATTCTTCTTTCTGTTTAAGCAACTTCAGACCTAAGTTAGAATCCATCAGTTTTTCTTCGAGATTTATGTGGTGGTGTGGTTTCTCAGTTATCAAGAGGATATCGTCCACATACCTCTTATACATTACAATATTGTGTTTTACAGTTGGCGAGATCTCATTCTCTTTCCATCTGACAACTATTTCTGCTATGGCCCCTGCTACTGGGCTTTCTATGGGTACACCTACCGTTTGTTCGTATATGCAGTGCCAATACATGAAGTAAGAACAGTGTACAATTAAGTGACAGAGATCTCTAACAATTTTAGGATTACATTGGTCAGATGGTAGGTACTGGAGCATAAATCTACTATATAAAAGGAGACACGCTGGCTCCAGTTTTATGGAAGGATACAAGGCCTTAAAGTCAAAGACCTGCATTACTTGTTCCGGAAGAGGTCCGACTTCCAATAAGGTATCTATCAGGTCTTTGGAGGAGGTAGCAGTGTATTCGTATGGGGTAAGTCTGTCCAAAATCCAGGTGGCTAGTCGCTTTTCTATTATGTAGGTCGGAGCCGAAGTTTTTTCTACCACAGGCCGTGCCTCAAGTGGAGTCTTATGCCTCTTTATGAAGGCAAACAACCTTGGTGGTTTAGGAGAATTCACTGCTGATCCTTTTAAAAATTCCGGGAACTTATTACTTCTGAGTAGTTTCCTGAGTTCATTATCCACTTTGTCTGTCGGGTCCGCTCCTATACACTTACAGTTATTTTCCGTAAGAAAGTTATCAATGAATGAGTCATATGTCTCCTTCTTTAATAACACCATCAGCTTGCTTTTGTCATCTCTCGCGCACGTTATCTTATTATCTCGGAGCCATCTCTCTGCTTTCGTAATTTTTTCTTTCCACGTTTTCAGTTCCTTATAACTTGCACTTCTTAAGCTATTCGCTATTTTCCATCTCAAGTCATCCGCAAGTACTTGATCACAATCTTGTAAAATAGGTTCTATCTGTATAGCCATGTCCTGCCAATTCGGTGGGTTCTGTATTAGTCTGTTGGGGCCTAAAGCTAAAACTTCATCGACAAAGCCTGGAACTTGGATGTCATCTACTACGACGTATGGTTTTACATCAGGCTTAGGCCTAATTCTACATTTAACCTGTTTATAAATGATCCATTTCATTTTCTTCACATATTTCTCTCTAGTACATTTTCGTGTCTTATTTATAAAATAAGCTAACGGAGGAAAGGTTTGTATAAGATTTGCAGTCGTGACATTTACCAATCCTTCAGACTCCAGGGAAAATTTTAATCTAAAAAAACTGTCTTCTTACATCAGTTACTGCCACGGATAAACAACTTTTCTTAGTTCTATTCAATAACGTCTTAGATTTTACGGGTAATGATATCTTATTAATAGATGCTGGAAATACCCTGTTGATCTTGCACTGTTTCAAAAACTCTAGGCGTTCTTCCAGAATTATCCATTTTCGAACTTGCTTCTTATAACGAAATGCTGGCTCAGCTTGCATTCTAACATAAGTAACCACAGTGTAAGTTGTGGTGAATTATAAATTTTTTGGTTACAAACA
>WUQG02001049.1:0-7500 GCA_011317285.2 Androctonus mauritanicus | reverse complement strand
GGTATACATTATGGCTCACAAATACTGGTATTTCGATATTTTTAATTTACAAAACCAGGATCCTAGTATTAATATCAACATTCCAGAAACAAATATTTTCCTCAATAAATTTTGACCACAATTAGGGATAAATTTTAAATCTAACTTTTATTACATTAATAAATGCAGGTAGTCCTTGATTTACTACAGAGTTTGGTTTGAAACTGGCATCATAACTGAGCCATCATAAGTATAAATGCCCCAAAATTTATGGATTTCTCACTTCAGCATAAATGTTGGGTATACCAATGCTCAAACAAAAGCGTATGAAGAAGTCATAAATAAATGATGTCATTTAGCTATTGGACAATTACTGTGACAACATTTGAAATTAGTTGATTCAACATGGATAACAAAGCTAAAATTGTTTTATTTATCATTGGTTTCATTCATAAATTTATTGAATACCATGATTTTGCAGTCACAAAATTCAAAATCTAAAAGAACTATGTGAATATGTGACATATATCGATTCAGAGAATAACAAAAGTTTCAACAACCAGCTCATACCTTGAATGAATAAATGGTTAACATATTTTTGTACATAATGTTGAAAGTTGAACAAAAGTCAATTTTGGCATAAAGACACAGTGTCTAGCCATATAGCAGAAGTGACATCATCAACATCAATACATTGGCATATTTACATTGCATTTTATATCTGTGAGATACAGCCTTTAGTAGGCTCTTATTTTTCCTATTATTATTAACAAAAATTGGTGTAAAGTCAAAATTGACATAAAATGACTTAAACCAAGATATAACTGTATAGACAAACTTATTGAATGTCATGATTTTGCAGTCATAGAATTCAAAATCTAAAAGAATTACAATATTTTATAAATTTCATTATTCTAGTTATAATAGTTCACAAGAAATTTGCATAAATGTACTTATTTTAAGCTATTTTATAAAGATCCATTCTTTTAATAACTAAGTAATTACCTGTAATATCACAAAAAGGAAAAAAGTGGTATTTAAATGATCCCTTTCCCTTTAATATCTGAGAAAATATGAACTATTAGAATGCAATATACTAGGTAGTACATCTAGGGAAATAATTGCATCTGCTATATTGTTAAATGTCTTTATTTAGATATATTTAATGGCCTTTTAACTGCATAAACTTTGAGTGGACAAGGTTTGATGAGAATTTTTAAAAGCAAAATCCTCAAAGATGCTAGCTTTAAAATTTTAATTTTTCTGGTAAAGAATTTGCGTATAAAGTTAGTACTATTACAAATTATAAAAAATCCATTTAATCATGTGATAAAAAATTCTAATGTTACTTTCAATGCATTTTTGAAAAGGTTATTATAATTGGAGAAATGTTATTCCTAAATCCATTAAATACAACATTTAATAAAGAAATTCGAATACGCAAAAAATTTTTGTATTTTGTTTTGATTGCAGAAGTTAGTAAGTATTGTTTTATGACATTATCAATTTATTAACCAGATTATCAATTTAATATTTATAATCTGCCTAATAAATTGATAATGTCATAAAATAACACTGACTAAATTTAAAATTGATGGACTTTGAATGAATCAGATCCGAGAGTTTTTAAAGCATGTTATAGAGAAGTCAATAGGTTACATTTAAGGCAATCAGTCTTACATGTGGAGGAGTCAGTTTTATTGATAGCATGGAAGCATAAAATAATTAAATAACAGATATGTCCGTTATTGGTACCATGATGAAATTTAATTATCTAATTTTAAATCAGTATTATTAGGTTGATGATGAATTTCATATAAAAATATGTCTAATATATTCAGTGAAAAATTAAGCAAAAATAATAAAATAATTAAATATTTGTAAAATTAATTCAATAAATTGATATCTCTATAATGGAATTCAAATAAAGCCATTTGAAGAATTGACATATTCAGATAAAATTAAGAGATAGGCATTAAAAATTAGAAACTATTTAGAATAAAAACTTTGTAACTTGCAAAATATTATTGGATTGCATCACAATATACAAATATTGTAGCATAATTGAATATTATAAGTAGAACAATATATAATTTTTCTTTACAAACTTTCTAAATTAAATTATAACAGATTCCTGATTAATTGTCCCCTATGGGATTAAATTTTAGGTCTGATAAATAATTCCATGATTAATCCGAAAACACATGTAAAATAGGCATTTTTATATTGTAAATTAAATAAAAATATGCTAGTTGTATGTAATATATATTGCTTTTTTTATGTTGTATATAAATATAAAAACCAAATATCCAAAGCCAAATTTAATCCTTAGCATAATAATTTGGAATTAAACTACAATTTTTAATAATTATTTTTAAATCAAAGGTAAGTACCATTATCTGTTGGATTAATAATTAATTAATATAGATTTGAGTTACAGTGGCACCATCTAGTATTTAATAATTAGACTATAATTTTTAACTAATTTTTTCTGAAATGAAAATCATGCCACTACCTGGAATCAAAATAGGAATTTTGGGATAGCACCCCAATGTCTTACCAGTTAGACTATTGTGGCATTGGGCAGATATTCATTTCAAGAAACAAGAAGATTAAGCAATAATTAATTTTAGAGATTTATCAGACTAAGCTAATATTAGCCTTCTCTGGCAGGTTATCTATAGAACTCTCTCCCTCCCTCTCTCTCTTATATCAGCCTAATCCAATAAGTTTCTAAAATTAATAGTTACACATAAACTTCCTGAAATGGAACTCTACCTGATGCCATAGTAGTCTAACTGGTAAGATGGAGTATTATTCCAAAGTTCCAGGTTAAATTCTGAGCAGGCATGATTTTTATTTCAGGAAAAAATTAATTAAAAATTATAATCTAAGTATTAAGTGAGATGGTGCCATCTTAGCCCAGATATAACTAATTCAATTATTAATCCAACAGATGGTGGCACTATAGCCTTGATTTAAAAATAAAATTATTAAAAATTGCATGTTTATGGATATTAATGTCTTAAAAATTGCAGTTTAATTCCAAATTATTATGCTAAAGGGTAACTTAGATTTTAGTTTGTAGATATTTCCCTAGTTATTCTTAATTAGAATACATAAATGTTTATTAAGCATTTATTTAAATAAAAAATCAATAATCTTTATTTGTTTTTTTTTTTATTTAAATTTTTTTGAAAAAATCATGCTATTTTTTTATAAGAATTATATCAATGACAGATGAATTATCTTATTGTTCAATATACTTTATCACAGTTTCAAGCATGTTCTTTTCTTCCAAATGATTTGTTTTGTTTTTATTATTTTTATCGCCATTCATAGCTCAATGAAAATATAGCTAATTAAAATAGAAGTTGGTTAAAGTGAGATTGAATAAGAGGGAGTCTACTACATTTTTAAAAAAATTATGAATGAATTTGTATGAATATTTTAATTTTTATAATTAAATTTTTGCTGAAATATAGATTTAAAATTTTTTTTTTGGCATCTAAAAATTGTTTTATTTTTACACTTAATATTTATTTATATTAATTACAGTTGATGGTGGTTTCATATTGATATTAAAAATTGCAATTTTTTAATAGCAATATGAAACTACCATCAACTATAATTAATATAAATATATTGCTATGATGTATATAAAACAATATGAATAAAATAAGAAAGCATATATTTGAAAAACTGCAACAGATAAAAAGTTAAATTTATTTTCAAAGATGATAAACAAAATTAAGCATAAAGTAAAATATGAATTAATATGTAATGTTTTTTGTTTTAAATGAATTATTTGAATTATAATAAAATAAATTTTATGTACAGCAGGCTTCCAGTTATCTGGGATTCGATTATTTGGGTTACTGATTAACCAGGATAGAAAGCATTGTACAAAATTATTGATGTTTTATTTTAGATATTTGAAAGATTTATAAATGCCCCAATTCATTTAGAATCAAATTTTGTAATAATTTGTTACGTTGTGTATATCTAACCTGGTCATGGCCTCTGAACCACATACTGTCTGCTCCAATCTTCTTTATGTCCTGCAAGATGATTTATATATAGATGAATGTCTTCTTTATAATGCAAATAAAAGTCATTTTTCTATAATATACCTATTGATTTTTATCTAATTTGATACTTTCTTGTCAAAATTATGTAAGCAATAAAATAGTTTGATATTTGATTATTTTTATTTTTTAAATATTGTTTTATCTAATGTGTAGCCTGCAGAACAGTTTGGGTAGGCTGAAGCTGATGTTTATAAATTTATTCGTATGATACTTAATTTTTATTGTTTCATTAAGCATAGAAATAATCATATATTTGATCATTAATTGCCTCACAATCTTCACCTCATACTTATTATGACTGATGCTTAGAAGTGACTCTACTAGTCTTGGCCTACTACTGGGTAGGAGAAAGTATGTTGGCATGTTGGGAGTTTGGCTGCAGATTGGCCCATAAAGATCCATTTCTCTGCAGCCTCTCCAGAATTATTAGAATATCAAAGTTTGTAAATTATCTATTGAATTACCATATTTTATTCTCTTTATATAATATTTATCTCAAGATTTAGAATTTGTGTAATTTTCCTGTATGATCTTTTTGTATCTACCAATTGTTACAAATTTTAGAATAAAATTTTCTATAATTTTGGAACTTTTTAATAGCATTATCAAAATAGTAATTAAAAGATAGAAAAACCAAAGCAAAATGCACAGTGAAAGTTTTTGCACAAATGAAATAGAAATGCTGCCAATTTACATAATTTTTTGAAACACATTGGTGTCAGACTCCATGATTTTTCATTATATTGTATATTTTATAGATAGTGATATAGTATTATTTATTTATCATTAAAAATAATCAATCAAAAGTAGTAATATGTATTATATGATTGATAGGAATTTTATGTTGCATATAAATTGCATGTTATGAATGTATTTAGGAAAATACAATATTTTCTTTGTACTATAATTTGTTTAAAATTGAATTTTATAATAATGCATATGGAAAATTGAAATGATTCATCAAAAAATGTATTGCAAATGTAGACAGCAATTAATCAAGTTACAATCAAAACACTATGACAAACTTCTAGTAAAGCATTGTCATATAAATTAATTTTTATTTTAGAATTCAAATATATAATGACTTCTACTTTTATTGTTGATTTTTTTTTCTTATATTCAAGGTAATAAAATATTTTTATAAAAATACATTACAGTGATGCATAATTTACATTTGGCAATTTGTAAGAGGACTATTGCTGCAAATAAACAAATTTTAGTTTTTTTCAATAAGTAATAGAATATTGGAACATTTGTGTGCAGTTTGCTTTTTTTAATATTAAATGTACATTAGTCATAATTTCAATTTTTTACTTATTTTATGGAATATCTAAGAAAATTAATTTCCCAACTACCCCAATTAATTCGCAGTGTACTGTATTTTATTTTTCTCAAGTGATATGGATTATAATTTATTTTTTATATATAAGATTAGTAAGCTCTTTCAGTAATTTAATATTCTTTTTTTTATGCTAATAAAAATAGTATCAACATATTGAAAGAGTTTATTTTATATTTACATTATAATTTTTATTTAATTATTAAAATAATAAATTCATCCTTTTCATCTTTTTATTTTTACAGACAAAATACTCTGAAATATTTAGTATGATAAATCCAAAAATTGAAGAAGCTTTATATGTATCACATGAACCTTCGGCTCTTAATCTTTTGTGGAATACAACATACATGATTGATTATATTAATAGTCCAAGGTTAATTATTTTCTATATTTGTATTAATAAGTAAAAAATAAATGTATATTATAAAAATTTTAATAAAATATGCTAATTTTCACTTACAAAATAAAATATTAAAGATTTAATGAAATTTATATACTTAAGATTGAAATAAATTTTCTATTTTTATTATCTGATATTTTTATTTATTTTTAAATAAAATAATAATTTGTTTTTCTATTTGTTGAATTTACAATCTATCAGTCAACATTTTCTATTATGCAGGGTGCTCAGTGATCAAAAGAAGTAGGGATTATATATAAATTTCTTCTGGGAAATAAAGTACAATATAGAATATTTTAGTAGTAAATATTCTATATTGTATTTTATAAGTTTTCTTCAAAGTTAATTATTTTATTAAAATATAAAGCATTTAAAATTCCTGTATCTTTGGGATTTATTAAAAATGAAATAGAAACAAGTTGCTAATAACTGTAATTATATTACATGATGACATGTTGAAAAATGTCATGTTAAAAAGTTTAATTCATACATATCATTAAAATCTAACATTATGATATCAGAACATAACTATAACTTAAAAAATTATTATTTTTTTTTTCAAAATAATACAACTATAAAAATTAATGTAAAAATATTTGAATTTTAATTTCAGAATGAAGGTTGATCCGCAACAGATTAAACAGCTGAATGAAAATGCTTCTTCACGCTACAGTTTTGTATGTAATGCAGTACATAGTATATCTGATGCTAGAGATGCAGATAGGTAAAATAAAACATTTAATGCCTTCATTCCAAGCAAAAAACAGATATAGATCTGTTATTTGTAATCTATATCTGTTTTTTGCTTGAAATAAAATTCTAATAATAATTAGAATTGGAAAATTCGAATTGAAATTTGTTTGGAACAAAATTTCTGTATTTTATTCCAATAATAAAACAGAATTGAATAAGAATTATATTAATCTCAGTCAAATTAACTTGAGCCAATCCTTGTAAGGCAAATTATAAAGTTAATTTGAAAACATTAATGTTAAGCAGCATTTCATATTATTCAAGTTGTATTTCAAGACAAGTAAGTAAAATGTAAAACAAACATCTGCTTATTTGAAAGTTTGAAATATCTTATTTTATTTGAATTAAAGTAAAATGAATGTTTACATTAGCAAATTATTATGAGTTATTTGACTTGATTGCACACAGTTTGATTAATTTAAATAAGACTTAAATTTTGACCTTTATTTTCTAAAAAGTTACAGCTGTCTGTTATTTATTCACATGTATCTATATATATTTGCATGTATATGTACATACTTCTTCACACACTACAAAATTATTGTAATTTATAATTGGATATCTTTTTTATATCAAAAAAATTATTTGATTATATCTTAATATAGAATGTAGGAAATATTGAATTCCTCCCTTTAAATATTAAATTTTTACACTTTCATTGGATAATATTAATTAAATTTTAATACATCTAATTCTCTGTTTATATGACAGATTGGTTCTGCAAAAAATATCATGTAAATTGAGACTAATATTTATAAAGAAAATCAAAAAAATAGGTTCCATAACACTCAAATAATTTGCATTTTATTTAAAATAAATCACAAATAAATTAAGGGGACACACCCCTAAAATTTCTAATAAGAACTTTCTACTAAAATTTGACATCTTAGGAATGCAAAATTTTGAAAACATGTATACCTGTGGTTCTGAAATTT
>WUQG02001038.1:0-12355 GCA_011317285.2 Androctonus mauritanicus | reverse complement strand
CGCGATGTCATGCTGAGAATGAGATTGCTTAGCATTCGTACTTAGCACCCACCAACCGAGTCTTGGCTATAAATCTCTATCGATTGAAAGAAGTTTCTTTCGAGTGCAAATTGTTGACTTAGCTATTCTGACTTAACTTTTTTCGCTTTTCCTTTCTATACAGTTCTTTTTTTTTCTTTCTTTTACGTCCATAATACTATAAAAAGTGGAAAGCAAAGAATTTATAAATTGAAAATTTATTATTACCAATGTCTAATGTGAACAAAAGAATCCTTCCGATCGTCTACGAATCGCTTACGAGGAATTCTAAAAATTTTCTCCAACTATCTGAGGCTGACAGTCAGATTGACATCTATTGAAGTGAAGGAAATTCAGAAAAGAACTCGCAAATGCAGAATCTAAATCGAGTATCTGTTGGACGTCTATATGTTTAAAATGACAATTTTTTTTTATCCCCATCGAAAAAAAACCAATAAATAATTAAGAATTCATATATATATATATATATATATATATATATATATAGATAAATTAATAAGGAAAAATTTTAATATCATTCTTATTCTCGGAAAATTTTGATTAAAACTCATAGAGGTAAAAGACAAACGATCTAATTGGCTGTTATCTGTGACGTATTTACGAGATCTGGCTTCTATTGCATGCCATAGCTCACCCCAAGACGACGTCCTTGTCCAGAATTGAATGAAATACTGGCTAGCCCCGTTTCTGCTTGATTAATGATGTTGGATGATGAAAGACGAGACGTAAAGTTTGTCAAATTTAGACGTTTTCTTTAGATTGGAAAGTCGATCACAATAGATAGTCGGACATTGATCATTCTACTATCTAGACGTAAGTATAATAAGGATTGAACATCAGGTGGGCTACCTGTGACGCAACAAATATATACTTCTCCTAGCACGATTTATTCGAGGAAAAAGTTATATAACAGCATAGAAAGTTATATCATTTTAGGATTTTTATAGAAATTTATAAAGTATAATAAATTTTGTCTGTTAAAACTGAAAGAGAAATATATGTTACTCTATAATTTATAGAATTTTTTTTTGTAACAAACGTTTTGCCAATAAAAATTGAAACGATTATCAATTCTAGAAGAAATTTACATAACTGTTATAGAAATCTGTATATTTCATTCGGAAAGAAATTTACATTATTCTAGAAATTTGTATATATCATTACGAAAGAAATCTACAGTACTCTAGAAATTCGTATATATCATTCCGAAAGAAATTTACATCATTTAAAGCAATTTATATCATTCTAGAGAAATTTACATCATTGAAAAAACCATTTACATCATTCTAGAAGAAATTTACAACTTTCAAAACTCGTTAATTATAGCTTATGTATTTTTTATTTTTGAAGTGAATATTTTCTCAATGCAAATTGAAATAAACATCTCTTCTAGATATAGATCATTCATAAATTAAAAAAAAAAAAAAAAAAAATAGAAAATATTCTTATTTATAATCCGATTTTAACTTTTATAGACAGAAAGTTTTAAACTGTCGTTAAGCGTGAGCATTCTGTATAGGAAACCATTATAGCTTTAAAAATATGAAATCTGCCAAAAGAGCTTTCCTGTCTTATAACATAAATTTATCTATTTTATCTACGTTATTATATTAAGTAAATAAAACTTAAATGATAGATATTTTATTAATGTTTATCTATGTTTTATTTTGTCGTGTTTCTAACGTATAAAGATCTTTCGTTGGGACATAATTAATGTTTTAAACTGTCATCTATAAGACACGAATTGTATGATATATATATATTTTCTTGTTGATGCAATTTTTTCGTGATATTATTTTGGCTCACTTTATTTTTACGAAGCCCATTTCTGTAAAGAGCAGCACTTTCACAATATCCAGAATATATGTCTCGATGTGTTTACTCAAATCTCGATATTTCCAACTCATCCTTTAACATCGATACAATAAACTATATTTAGTTTACAGTTCATCTATTTTCTTCAAAACAAAAATCTATTGCAAAAAAAAAAATTTTGATTATATTTTTTGCTGTAGTTGTGTATGTTAACAACTTATATACGGAAATTTTATTAATGTCTAGAGTGGGATATTTTATCCAATTTTAAAAGAAGTTAATTTTACTTAGCCACTTGTTTTGCCGAAAACAGCATGAATTATTCTGCTGAAAACAAAGAATGATAGCATTTTTTGGTAATTTTCTCTTTCCCTTTTATTGATTAGTAGGCGTATAGTAAATATCAAAATTTTAAAGTAGTAATAACATCATTTTAAACAAGAAGCTTTTCTTTGATCCTTTACTTCAGAGACTAATGGTAGTTTTTTAAATCCAATCATCTCTTCATCCGATGTGAGAAATTAGTTAAAATTAAATTTTATAGAGTATAATCTCCCCTTCTCTTCCAGCAAAACCTTTTGAAATTATCATGACAATCGTCATGATTTATTGGAATATATATATCGCATTTACGTGTTTATTATAATGCCAGCAATATTTTCAATACGGAAAAGTAGGTCATGGAGACCTTTCTAAAATATGCTTTTTTTATTATTTTTCTTTTTTTGTTCGTAACATACAATGGCCTTTCACTAAAAATTCGACCCAATTCTTCAATCACATCGAAAGGTAACCTTCCCGAGCACGAATCTTTAAATTATGTACAGACATAAATTTCAAATAATCATCGATAGAAGAATGTCATGTATATTTTAAAGGATATTCCAAATGGATTATGGACAGGAAAGATATAAATTTTGTAAAAGAACGTGAAAGATTACTTTACGGCTAGTGTAAGAATAGGAGCTTTTGTATCTTTACCACACAACTTTTACTGTAGCTTAGCCATCTTTCTATCTCTCTCTCTCTCTCTCTCTCTCTTCTCTCTCTTTCTCTCCTAAGGCGAAATGTTTGACTAGCCTTCAGCATGGGTATTGTTGAACAGGTTCCCGGATGAACCGCTACTTCGTTAAGACTTTATAGCTTTGTTTAAGGCGGAAGGTGTCTGAATGAATTTTCGCCCGAATAAAAGAGGTTACCTTAGAATACAAACTAAAAATCTTATCTGCGATGATGACGTTAATGCTTTGACACCTTGACGACGGTTGTAGGTGGATTGGCATTTAATTTAAAACTATAACATTCCTCTAATGGAAGTTTAATGTTATTCGGATAACGTGTTTTCGAAAATCATGCTCGTGATAAGATGGTTACTTATCTAATGACGATTCGTGTTTCTTCGCGTGATTCGAAAGTTAAAAAAAAATAAAAAATAAAAAATAAATATAACTCCTCTGCTTGCTTATTACTTATTTATAAAGATATTCAGTTTCTAGCAACATAAAATGGCATTCTTTTCGTGTAGAAGCGGCTTGTTGTCAGCGGTTGCTTTCTCCTCTTCTTATAAATGCGGCACTGGCTGCTTTATGAGGATAACACCTTCAAAAGAAAGATTATGCAGTTAACAAGCTAGAAAATCACATAAAACACAATAATTAACAAGTAAATTATGCTTGGAATGTTTATTCTCACTCAAAACGTAATTTTGGCGTTACTTTTCTGTATGATATACGCTGTATAAAATTACTTTTATGTATCCGAGAAATTTCATCTTATCTCTCTCTCTCTCTCGTTTCTTTTTTTAACATTTCTATTCGAATTTCTCGAGTTTCAAAAGTTTTTTTGTCAAGCCACTTAAAAATGCTTGATAGTAACCGTAATAGCATTGCATTGGTATAAATTTCCTTAACGATCGAATGCTGTCCTGATTGAATCTAAAAAAGGTAATATAAACCGACCATAAAGACTTATCACTAAAATTTCGATTGCTTTATCTTACTAATCAGTTTATTATAGTTATGTTGCAGTTCTCGGTAAAATATGATTAGGGCATATCATGTTTTCGTCGAACTTTAAATGTAGAAACTCCTCTCGCCAACAAGAAGTGTAGCGAAACACCTATTTTTTTCATTCTTCTTCTTCTTCAGTTTGTTTTAATACTAAAGATAAATTCGGGAATGAAAAAGTATTGTCGGACAGATTTCGCGACACTTTTTTTTCTTTCCCCAATCCTCGATCAATTTTCTCCTAATCCTCTTCTATACTGGACCTGACTAGGCTCATGAATCAATATATTGACCTGCCTGCTTACCTGAACAGGTACATGTCGCCATCAAAAGCGTCGAGTAACGTTTGGTGATTGTTTTAACGTTAATGACCTCATCGTCGATCAAAAATTCTTAAAAGAAATTTGTTAACTCCGAATAGTTTCTTAGTCGAAGTCCATAATGGACAACAAAGGAAAAAAAAAATATAACACATATGATTGATTATACGCGTCAACGATAATTTCTTCGTATAGAGTAACGCAAAATGCCACGTTCTAAAATACGTAACGCCTTTTATTTTAAACGTAGTTGGTAAAAAAATTACAAAAAAAAAATAAAATGAAAATTTTATTTCATTTTAGAAAGTTTTGGTTAATTATTCAAACCGTTCTGGGAAAAATCACTCTCACAGGGCTGAAAGGTAAAACCTTATGTGCAACGCAATGGAGAGCCATCCTGTCCATGACAGGGAGTTCAGGTAGTAGCGGATATGCTGGTTGCCATGGTAACATTTCATACCTGTCTAAAGCGTCGTGCCTGAAAATCATAAAACATTTCTGTTTTTACAATTCCTGACAAATTCTGTCTGTCCGGAATAATTTTTTTCCTCATTTTTAAACATGCACAGTAACAGTTTACCATGCTTCAAGTTCGTTAGGACCTTTAGCATTAATGTAATAATAGGAAAAAATAAAAAAATAAATAAAAAAAATGTGCATTCTATGCAGAAAAGTCCAAATTTAAATTTTCGATTGTAGAGAAACAGAAAGACAACTTTTAATAATTCAAAAAAATAAAAAAATTAGAATTATTATTTGTTTAAAAAATAATAAAATAATAAAAAAAAGAGTATCACTTCACGAAACGTCCTTCGAGATAGAAGATGATTAACAGGATAAGATAAAAATTAGATAAAAAGTATTATCGAGTGGAAATCGCGATAAAGACGAAATTACTTCGCATTTCGATACATATTCTAAAAACTTATATCCTAAAAATATATTAAAAAGTTCAAAAATATTACTTTCATCTTTTTAAACTGTTACAATCCGATAAGAATCAGTTGTATAGATAAAGGTGAGAGGAATTACCACAATGCCAATTATACAAGATACATACCACATGTTGTTCAGACGCTACGGATGCAAAATGTGATTGATTAAACAAAAATAACAGCAAAATAATAAACGTTTGAGGTAGTTTATGTATCAGGCAAGTAGATTACTTACATTCATCTTGGCACGAAGATTACGAAAGAATTATTGCAATTTTTTGGTGGTAGAGTTAACAAGTCTTTAGTTAACTGCGAATTATCAAATTATATATGGCTAGAGACAGAATAATATATGATTACAGTAAACAGCAAAAATTACAGAAGGCATTTTAAGTAATAACGCAGCGATTAACAATAAAGGCGAAGGTTACTGGCGAATATATCGTGCCATTGATGAAATATTAGACACACGTTAAGAGTTAAAAAAAAATACACGCATTGTTATGTGTGTATTCGTGTGTATTTACAGAAAATTCGTGTAAATCTTATTGGAATACGGCAGAAAGTTATTTATTATAACAAACGATACGGCGCTAGTTAATAGAGTGCATACTTCTACGTATTGCGATTACTATTACACTCACGTAAGATACACAAAAAAACCGAATTACCGTATATATGAAGCTATTCACAGAAATAAAAGTATACTGGAGGATAAATAAAACTGCTATAAAGTCGGTAGTCCTTCCTGCATTAGTATCGTCGGCAGAATAATATATATACTGGAGTCAAACATAAACTTACTGAAAAATTATAGACGGAAGCTACAAAAAATACAAAGACTTTCTGGTGCTCAAAGAGATATCAGGTATTCGCATGAATTTTATGCGTTAAAAAGGATAAGCATCATCTCTCCAGGGCACATTTCTGTATAACATACATAAAAATTTAAATAATTGCAACATAGTTCACGGAAAATTCGTAAAAAATGGCATTAAACTCGAGTGAGTTCTGTCTGGTATCACGCAGTAATTCGCTCATTTACTTATCTTTACACGTTCAGAAATTCGTTTTTATGTTTCTTTCCTCCTTTTTTTTACTTTTTCCTCCCGTAGGAAGATGACAATAGCATAAAAAATTTTCATCTTTTCAGCGGGTCAATGCATTATTTATATAATAAACTTCACATATAATATTAAAGGCTTTCATCAGAAAATAAAAAAAAAAATTTTTCTTTTATACTTTCACGCTGATTTTTATTTCTATATTTGATATATCAAAAATTCATTCAGTTAAAGCAATACGAGACTTTTTCAATGGCACATAAAGCTGGTCGTCCAACACCCATTTAAAGATTTCCAGAGAAGAAAATTTTATTTTTTTTCCTTCCACTATTCTTACGAAAAAAAGAGAGAAGAATATTATATTCATCCTTTCTCACATTTCCAAGTTATGGGGTTAAAAATATATATATTATATTTCTGTAGTTGTTTACTATTCATCGAAAATTTTCTTGCCTAGAGTTGATCTATCTGTGTAATATAAATATTAGCAGTTATGTTTGCACATCAGACAAACATCTGACCCCGGCAATCTCCTCATCTTAGATAAAAATAACCAGTAATTCTTCAGATGGGGTTATCTGGTATGAAAATTTGTGAGGCCACAAAAATACTCGAGATTCTCTAAGAGTTACAAAAGTTAAATCTGTAGAACCAACTTAATATTTGCAAGAGAGAATAAAAAAATCGAGAAAATAGTTTTAGTAAATTTAACTTTTAGAATATATTTGCTTTACGTTCACACTGTCTGACTTATAATTAGAAATAGCTAAGGGCTGTACCAATACACATACATCTTCTAAATCAATCTGTACCCAGCACATCTTGGTGACAGGTCGTGTTGACAGGAGAGGATTTCCTGTCTCGGACAAAGCAGGAAATCTCGAAGAAAACCCCGAAAGATCTATCCTATCTTCTATGATTTACCTTACATGTCTGACGGTGCTAGTCAGACGGCTCCTTTAATTAAACCTTTATGAGTACAGAAATATTGCTTGGAAATAATACATCCGGACGTGTTTCCAAACGTATTTAAATGCTAGAAATTACGCTATTCTTCATATTAATAATTATTTTGAGAGCTTTAAAGTTGAGTAATGCAGTTCAATATGAGGAAAAAAAAAATGAGATAAATAAATGACTTTGCCTTTATACTTTCTTACGAATTTTTTTATTCTTTGCACACTCTAGTCGAGAGATTTATAGAAAAAAAAAGGAATAAATAAATGAAAATTATCCAGTAAAGATCGTATCGTATGAAAGAAAGAAAGAAAAAAAAGATAAATTATGTAACAGGGAAAGAAATAAAAATACGGAATTTAATATGTTATACATCAAAAATTTTGCTCTGCTTTCGAGCATGCAAGCTGATATATTCCCATATAACTTATAAGACGATTAAATAGTCACATTTCTTTAACCAGAAGAAAGATTTTTAACAAGATACAATTTACATGGTGGAATATAATTAAATTTCTCGGGAAGAAAATAATAAAAGTTCGGAATATATGTAAAAATTAATTTTAAAAACATTCAAATATAATTTCTTCACTCTCTCTCTCTCTCTTTCTCTTTCTCTTTCCATTTTTTTAATTATAAATAAAGGATTAATTAATTTTTCTCCATTTTAAAATTTTAATAAAATTTTCTTCTTCTCAAACATAATTATAGGATGTATACATTTTTTTTAAATAAATATATTATTTATCTCATCTAACGATATAAAGAAATGCAAGAAATGTAACTATTTTTGTCAGAAATTTATTCATTAAAGTTATAATAAATTAATTAATAAATTATTTGCATATATATGTGGGCGTATGGGTATAAATTATGGCATTAAGTTTAAGAGGTAATGTTCGGATTTTTATAGGTTTTACTGCCAACTATACTTAAGTAAGAGTTAAATTATGTTTCAACGTGTTGGATAGTTAATAGAGAGCTGTACAATGCTTTAAACTGTCGCCTCCATTAAGTTATAATTAGAAAACGTTGGGAAACTTTCTGTTATGTAGAATATATAACTTATATATATATATATTTTTACGTAATCTGAAGGAATCCATATTGCATTATCCGGTACCGGTATCTTTATTTATTCATCAGCAGTTGTTCTGTTCAAAAAAGATTATCTGAGACGTTTGTTTCGACAGGCAACGTAAAATTTTCAGGAATTTTACTTTATCACTACCTGGTGGTTTTGATAAATTGCCACTTTAAGCGAAATTTTATAAATTTTAACAAAGCATTTAAAAAAAATCAAAAAAAGAGATGGTGTCTTACTAGAGAGAGAGGATTTCTGGAATTTATTCGATTTGTACGTGTTTGTATTTTTAATTTGATCAATATTACTGTCTTTTGGAAGTTAATTTTAGTTGTGTTTGTCGGTTTAATTTAATTGCTTTTCTTTAATTAACGAGTTTCGTTTGATACAACTCTTCAAAACTTCTCAGTCATAAGCGATAAGCTTCTATAAACATTTTCTCCAATATTTATTACCGGATTGACTAATGTGGAAATGTTACTTTATTGAAATATATTTGGTATCATAACAATTAGGAAGATTTTTGTCTTTTTAGCCTACTTTATCAAAGTTTATAATGTCGACGTGTTGTCTGTCCTCGTGTCTGTTGTTTCCACTAATAATTTTTCGACTAATTAGTAGATTTTCGCGAAATTCGCTAGTGACCCTTAAACAGCACTTTAGGTTGAACCATATTAAAAAAAAAAACATTGTTGGCATTCAAACATCAGTGATGTTGTCTTAATTAATACAAATTGAACTATTAACTGGATTTTTATGTCATTTAGCAGAAAAATAACTAGTTACTTTTAATCATTTAAAAATGACCGATGTTCAAACATTTTGAAGGTTTTTCATTAAAAACTTTTAAACTGTTTGATTGATCTTCACGAAATTCACTAGAGATATTAAATGATTAAAGTTTATCTTGAAGTAATATTAATTAATCTTTTAGATTCTTCCATTTAAAAATAACGGACGTTCCAATTTCTGAGATTTACCTGCGATAACAATCGAAATATTTGATAGATTTTCATGATATTCAGTACATCAGTTAGGCCATTGAAGGTGACTTCGACCAGCTACATTTTAATCTCTCTCTCATCTTTAATCATTGCAAAATAGTGGATACGTTAGGAAAGTTGGCGATGAGTTCTTATCAAACTACTCGCTGGAACAATAATGTGCATAAAGTATTCGCAAATTATGTAGTTACCACTTTTTTATTAATGTTCCACATAATTTAAACGTCCCTTAAGGAGAGAAAAAAGAATATTATGGCTGCTTAACTCTTTTGCTTCTTATAATGTGGAGGTTATGCTGCTTAATTATTGTTATTCCTGTTTTTTCAATATAAATCTTTGTTGAATTGATTCGTTAATAAACTGTGTATAAAATGCATAAATATTATCCCTTAAAATTCGAATTTTAGATAAACAATCAAAGAGAATAGCGAATTATTTTTATTAGCTACTCTCTGCAATGCAACAAGAGAGAAAAAGAGAGTCACAACCATACAAATCACATGATATTTATGTCCGTCTGAAATTATTAAACTTTCGTTTCTTCTGAAAATAAAATTGAAGTATTGCATTAATTTTCCATCAAATTTAAGAGTTATGAAGAAGAAGAACACAAATCTAGAAAAAGAACGATTGTATTTTAATTTTACATGAGGAATTTGGATGCATGGAAAGAGAAAGAGAGAGAGATATTTCTGATAAATTATATGGGTTGTTTAGCAGGACTTTTCTCTTCTTCTACATCGTATTAAACAGAAATATTGATGGTTGTAAAGAAACGCTTGGATGTCTGTACGAATTGCGAGGTATTGGACTGTGAAGAGAAGAATTGGAAAAGCAAATCAAGTCCTAGATTACTTATTGTAAACTAGAGAAACAGGAGAGATTAAACGGGGGATTTAGAAAAATAATAAAAATAAAAAAAAAGATTTGTCTAAAAAAAATACAAACCGACTATAAAATAATTAGGTTATCCCTTTTAACACCTTTTAAAACTTCGATTAATTGATTATAATTAGTGAAGAATTTTGCAATTACACGTTCCTTTATGATATCGGAACCCATTCATATGCAATTCCTTTGTACAAGTCTAAGAGATGTCATGAAGTAATTAGAGAATATTACCATAAAATCTACTAACTAAATTAATATTTAAATAAGTATCTGGTAGCAGTTAGATCTGTTTAAAGTACACGAGTGTGTGTGTGTGAGAGAGAGTTATTAAATTTTGTATACGTTCGAGAAGACGTAACGATGTCTCTGGTAGTAGAGAAAAATATGAATAAAATCATATCATTCATACATAAACGAGAAAGAGAGAGAGAGATAGTTAACCATTGTATGCGACTTCCAAAGCGCTCATAAATATTTAGTAGCTTTAGAGAGAAAAATATAGAGAGAATCGAGACATTTTTAAAAGAATTTCTTTTCTTATCTTTTTTCCCCATAAATATCAATTAAAAAAATTGTATTTGAGTAAGAAATCGTATCTTATAAAATATATATTTTTCACATTCAATCTTAGTTTGCGTGAATCAACTCGAATATTCAGATTTCTACTCTGTAATCAATCATTCCGAGATTTGTAATATCGATAATACTTTAGAGATATGGAAATTTCGATTTTTTTTTTTTTTTTTTAAATCAATAAAATCTGGTTTTTATTTTTATTTATTTTTTTTTCTAATGACCCTCGGTAACCTTTCTAAATACGTAACTTAGAGGTAGAAAACGTCGCCAACTGGAGTTATAAATACGTTACTTAATACGAATAGTCTTTGTTTTTTTTAGTTAAGCGCCAATGGAGGTTTTATTATTTAATTACAGTTTCCTTACCTTTAATCAGGTAAATTATACGAGAAATGGAAAGTCGTTTTTTTCTTTCTCTTAACGAATTGCAGTTCTTAATACGAATAATTATTTTTAACGAGAAAAATCGCTCTGATAGATTTTAATGCCGACAAGGGGCGACTATTTAACTCAGAATTTAATGGAATTTTTCTTAAAATATTTTATAGAAATATAATTACAAATGTAATGTTTAATTTTATAAAAAAAAAATAGTAAATGATGTGATACATTATTCTTATGCAAAACCATAGACTGTATACACTATATATACACTTAGCTATGTTTTATAATTATAACTATGTGCTGTAGATAGGTATAGCCTATATGCATATGATCTGTTTCCGTATATTTTGGCTTATCTATTATTCAAAGTCACAGTCTGTATACGTATACTTATGTTTTGTAACTAGGTATTGTAACTACAAAACATATCTACATACAGGTATTGTTTGTTTATGAAAGATATACAAACAATCTATTGTGAATAAAATATATGTATAGGTATACTCCGAAGTTATGTCACCTTAGGTTCCAGTCTGATGCCATAATTGGAAAATGAATGTCTGTTTTCACTTATCAATGCAAATGCAATTGTCGTGTAAGTAACTTAAATGAAGCATTTATAATTAAAAGAAATGCTGCAAGTCTTATTTTGAAAAAAGTAAGCATTTCTTTTACAAAAATTTGCTGTTGAATAAACATAACTCCAAATTAAACACTGAAACTTTATGGAACGATGGCAATTCAAAATGCGCGTAAGTTCAAAGGACCATAAGTGGAAGAGCCGAAATTACGAGTATGATTGAACATAAAATACAGATCATTATACACTATATATAATCTTACATATATAGACAGAAAACAAAACATATATGCATATTTACATATGCTCTGATTGTATATATCTCTTATGCAAAACCATAGAATACGCCATCATCTATCTATGTTCTATAGATATGTATTGTAAGAAGCTATAAAATATATCTATATACACGTATTTTCTATCTACATATAGTTTATTCACAATAGGTTGTTTATCTAAAATATACAAAACATATGTTCATATTTATGCTATATAGGCCTATGCTTTGTTTATATAGTGTTTATAAATAAAGCATATATAGTTTGTATATAATATATATATACAAATTTTATCTAATATAAAATAATAATTTATATAACGTAATTTCGGTAGAGATGGACCCCCTTTTTTCGAATCGCTCTATCTTCTCATATAATGCAATATTATTGATGAAAATGATTTCGTGGTATTCTGGTGACAA
>WUQG02001027.1:0-12356 GCA_011317285.2 Androctonus mauritanicus | reverse complement strand
AAGCGCTTCTTCGTAAAGAATTTCTAGTTTGTTTTTCAGGAGTTTCCTGCCATAGTGCTTGTTAATTCTTTATTATACAATCAATTTGTATTTTAAAAATAATATACATAATATGAACACAAGCATCAATTATTATACAGTATAATAGTTATATATTAAGATTTATATTTACAAGGAGAAAAATTAACAACAATATAGAAAACAGTACTATATCCTTTATATACTGTATATATCATGACATATATGCAAGGGAAAATTATATATTGCAATATCAATAGAATCCTACACCAGCAACCTGCAGATAAATTAGGATAATGCAAAAATTATTAAATCACTTAAAGCACCTAAGCAAACTTTAACTACAGAATTGTTACAGATTATCATAAGGCAGAATATAGAAAAGATCCTGAATGATACACTGGCACAAGAACTTTCCCCAGCATGGATGTATGCAATTGAAAAAACATTTTTTCCAAAATCATCACCTCTTTAGAATAACAATTTCTGTTGATTTTTACATATATATTTATCAGTTTATTATAATTTTTATAAATATAAAGTTAAACACATTAACAAATTATTCATTACATTTAAAATAACCAAATTATTCATTTGGTAAATCATTATTATTATAATGTAAACTTTTGACTTGTAACCATAACAACTAACATTGTTCTATTTTTTAAATTTTTGTATTATTCTATTCTTTTGTAACTTGATGATGGCTGAATGCTGAAAATGTTAGTTACTTTTAAATAAATTAATTTTGGCTGCTAAAAGTGCTTGGTTTGTAGTTTTACTTTTGTTCTAACTCTTTAAATTTAATTTATTTTTGCCAATTGAAGAGGGCTGAAAAAGCCAAAAATATTAACTGATATGTAGAAATTTTTTTTCATTTTTGTTTATATGAATAAAAATATAATATCTGAAAGCTTATGTTTATTTTTCACTTATTGATATGTACACAAACAGAGAACTATAGAAACAAGGAAACTCAAGGACTAAAATGTAAAAATAAAATAAAAATCATTCAAATTCCCAATTTGGTAATACATTACATATGAAATATATTTCTAATTTTACAATACAGATATGAGATCATTTATCTGGAATGCTTGGGATTTGGAATTTCCTGGTTAAGAGATTTCCATAATTTCGATATCTCATCTAAAATCTATTATAAGATTTAAAAATTACAGAAAAAATAAATAAATAATTATTTCTGTATTCAAAATTAAGAATTTTGGTTCAATTAATTATCAATTAACACTTTACAGAAGCAGGAGAATTTAAATTTCCTCCAACCTAAACTTGATGCATATGTAAAAATTTAAAATTTTTTATTATACTGCATTTTCTAAAAGATATGTCATTTTATGTAATTTGTTGTTAATAAAGTGCCAAATAGTGCTGTTATTTGTATGAACAGTGCATGTAAATATATGAGCACAAATGAACCTCATTGCACTTACTCCTAATTCTGCTGTGATTGACAGAATGTCATGATCATCATAATCACCAATAAATAAATTTATTAATTAGTTGAAAAATGAATAATTTATATATTAATTTAATTTATACTTTAAAATTTGTAGAAAAGTAAAAATATCAGTAACCATTTTGAGATTAAATCAATTCATTCTGATGCTATTGCATGTTTTTATAATAATTTGCCATTCTAATCAGGAAAATTCAAAAATATGAATTGAAAATGTGATAAAAATAAAATGCTTGCAGATGGATTAAACAAAAATGACAAAAATATTTGAACAATAGATTAAAAATAAAATAATATTTGAAATAGATTAACAACTTTATAGAGTGAGACACTAAATAAATATATTTTAAACAAGAAAGATCCTTGCTCAGGGTATGCCAAGAGAAAGATTAACATTTAGTGCCTGTATATTATTTTTTAGTTTTAAATGATTCTTTTGGGAAATTGAAGTATATAATAATAGTGATCAAAGCTAGAACTTGGCTTAACATTGCATTCAATACGATTGCCATGTACTAATTACACGTGCAGGAATTCTACACTCTTAACCATATTCTGGAACAGCCAGTTCTCTGTTCATTCCATATACTGGGATGTTAGATAATTGATCTAATATTTGTATATATCAAATATTTGGCATATTTTTTTTGAAATATTTAAAAAAAATTTAACATAGTGTGATACGAAAATTTACATAAATACTGTATATGCATAAATTAAAATTTTATTAAAAATTGTTGAGAGGAGTGGTAAGCATAACAAATTGATTGCTGGTCTTCAATATTTTAAAATACAAAGATAAATTTATTAAAAAACTGAGATGATGAATACAAAAAATATAAAAAGTAAGAAGACTTATAACTAAAGAAGAAAACGTTAGAACTTAGTGATAAATACCGAAATAGTTAAATGAGAAAAAGTATATAGGGGGTGAGAATAAGAAAATTATTAATGACTGAATTGTTTAAATATGATAGATGTTATACTGTACAGTATATTTGAATATTTTTATTTAAAATAAAATTTTTTGTTTCTTATATATAAATTTTTTAAATTTGAAAAAGTTTAAGATTTTATATATGAGCATTTACTTATGGTCATTATTTTTATTCTTATATTAAATAGAAAAAATTCAACTCGCATTAAATGACTTCATTATTATTTAATGAAAAATTTTTGGATTTTATTTATCATATATACTTGTGTATAAGCCGATCTGACTTCAGAATTTGAAAATCGATAAAACTATAAAATCCATGTATAAGCTGTTCTCCAACTTTCAAATGTTAGAACAATATGATTTCACTGAAATAAATCAATAACTTCTTTTATAATTTTAAAAATGTGCCAAATCCTATTCACTATTAAAATAAATAAGACCACTTAGACAAAATTCCAGACTTGCAGTATTAAAACATTGTGAAATTATGCATTGCAAAGAAGAGGCTGGATGATGAGCAGGATGCAATCATATCACATCTAGTTGTGTTTATCTATAAAACAATTTTATTGAAATGTTTGTTCAGCAAAAATATCAGAAATATTTCATCATTCCCAAATCGCAACTAAAATATTTAACAAAGTTTAAATGCTAAATAATCAAAATCAAAACATGCAATGGAAATTTTTCTGCAACTGACAGAGATGAAAGTTGATCAGCATACATGCAATCATTGGAAATGCAAATCTGATATCCAAAATCAACTGAAAAATAATCATCCCATATTTTCTAAATGATCAAAACTATCTGAAAATGCACGAATTGCCAATCAGAAATGTCAGAGATCATTATATTTCCATTTAAAATTAATGAATGATAAGTGCATTAGAAGCAGCACGTTTATTCATTACAAAAGATCAATCTACATGTTCCCGATCTTATTTATGAAGCACTCAGTAAATTAATATTTTTAAATTTATTTAAATATGAACATTTACATACATCCACATATTTTTAATAGTATAATCTAGAAGAAATAGACATTTTCAGAAATAAATATGGCACATCTAGCCACTGTCATAGGACATACTAGTATAAAGAGAATGTAATGGGACTGTTTCATATATTTTCAATTATATCTGTACAATATCTAATATATAAATATCTGCAAAAAATATTAATTTATGCACAGTCATAACCACATTTTTTAACAAAAATATCAAAAGAATCAATAAGATGATGATCTTTGTTAGGAATAAATCTGGTAGAGTGTACAACTAGCAGGAAGGCACAACAGAAATGTGGCACAACTGAACTGGCAAATCATACAATCTTGATGAAAATTTTCTGATTTTTGATTAATCTGTGTGTAAGCCAATCCCTCTCTTCAAATATTTTTTTCTGAGGAAAAAATCTTTGCTTATACACAAGTATATATATTATATTCATCATCAGCCATTTTAGTAGGCAATAAAATTTTTAATCCATTGCTAATCAAATGCATAATTTTCTCTGTTTTATACAAGAGTGATATATTAAATATAAACAATAAAGTCCAGTTCAGCTCTTTTAGCAGGCTAAATTTATTTTTACTAAAAATAAAAAAACCAAAAATATTCTTGTGTTTTTATATCTTATATATGATAAAAGCAGGGGAAGTTTTGAATCAATATAATATTTTACCAATAAATTTTATTATTTATTTATTAATATATCATCATCATTTGCTTAAAGTATTGACTTTTTTATTTATAATATAAAAGGCAGGAAAGTTAGGTTAATGTGTTATTTATTGTTAATTTTAATAGGTTATTATTATGGATTTGACTGCATTTTTATATTTTTAAAAATATAATAAGGATGATTATAATACACAATTTATTCATATTCTAGTATTTATTTAAGTATAAAAAATATGTAGTTTGTTTATATACTTATAAATTTCTATTTTTTTTAATTCATACCTGTTGTTGCAGATGCATTGCTGATTACAATCGCATCTTCATTGTTAGAAGAACTTGATCTGTAGCATTGAATATCTCGAAACAAATCAAATGTTGAAGCCAACAGGGCTTCCTTTTCATTATCCTTACATTTATTAAAGGTATGTATAGGAAACTGGTGGTGTGAACCTGGTGGTGGAGGGCAAAAATTCTTATGCTATATGGCAAATAAGCCATTGATATTCCCAATTAAGAAAAATATATCAATAATATTAATATATATTCTTATGATTAATTATAATTTTCAAACAGAAATTATAAAATTATCTTATATTTTATAAAAATAATATTTTATATATACATATTAAATTACAATTAAATGCAAACAAAATAAAATAATTTAAATATTTATTTTATTATAAATACACAAAAATTCTTTTATTTTGTCTACATATTTATTTTTTGTTTATATACTCTGTTTATTTGCTTATATATTTTACTTATTGTGAATTTAATCTTTTTATAATTAAATACAATTCATTATCAGTGCCTAATAATTAAATAAACCATCATATATTTTTAGGAACTAAGCATATAAGTAAGTATTAAAAGATAATCCATTTATTCCAGAGAAAATGAGAGGAAAAGCACCATAACACAAATAATTTATATTGCTAATAGTCAAAATGATAAGTATATTTATTCTTCAAAAAATGATGTGGCATGTGCCCCGGTATAACCTATGCTAAATCACATATAGATTTATCCATATGAATTAACATAAATCATTTTTAGTTGTTTCCAATTATATTCAATGGAAATAATTTAATTTTTGACATTCTCAAAAATCTGTGCTGGGTTATGTTGAAAATATAATATTTGCTATTATTATTGAAAATGATTGGAAACAATTAAGATAATTTAGATATATTTAATATACATCTCTAATTCCTACTTGTACTCCCTTAATATTTTTTACAATTTTAAATAAAGAAAATTATGAAAAAATGTAATTTTCTTTACTAATGTCTTTCAAATGGACTTACCAGAGAAAGTGATATTTTTTTAATGATTAGCAAATAAGCATTTTAATATGAAATACTCTTAAAAGTTTAAAATAAAAATTAAGATAATCTATATTGGATCCCTCCAGATTTATGCAAATCATCAAACTTACACAAATTCAATTTTACTCAAAAAAATTTTCATGTGCAAAATATTTTAAAAATTATTTTTATAAGTTAATATATAGTCAGAACTCTTCTTATGTGGTTAACTGGTTCCAGAGATTTCTGTACAAGTAAAAAATCTCCATAAATTGAATAATGCATAAATATGGAATTTTTTTTAATGATGAATGATAATTGAAATATTTCTATTTATAAATGACCAATGTAATTTACTTTCCAAAGTAATTGTTCTTCTTTTTGAGCTATTTTTATTAAGATTATCCACCATTTTACATTTCTGTGACTACTTTATAGTTTGAAGAAAAAATTAGTGTTATTAATAAGACAATACATAGGATTACATTTTTTAAAAACTGCATAACTTTGAAAACTCATAAGTCAAAACTGCACAAATAAAGGACTGACTATACAGTGCAGTGCCACAATTTTATATGGTAGTATTATAATGATGGTTACCACCAAGGCTGCAATGTGAGTATAAGGTGCCCTTATGCAAACAGAAGAATTTTAAAAACAGATAGTATTCAATAGAATGGAAAGTAGCACAAATGACTGGATAAAATTAGCCCTTTGCTACAAGTTGCCTTTTGCAAAAAACTTAATCGTACAGGATGGGGATTAACAGGATGAGTCCAGATCCTGAAATTAATTTTTCCAAGGGAACACCTGGAATCAAACCTAGTCCTCTGAGTGAAAAGTCGAAGTGTTTTTATAGCTAATCCATCAAACTGAGAAGGGATTCTTTCTATATGGTTTAATAATTCTTTCCACCCAATAGATACTAAATGGTAAGATATTTTCATGCCACCACAGGCAACCCAAACTCATTGATGCAGTCAGTTGTCAGGTAGATGATGGGGTTCAATGAGTCAGTCCTGGACTTCTCTTAAAAAAACTGCTGATGTGAGACCAAGATTTGAACCCAGATCTCCAGGATGAAAGCACAGCACACTTTCACTGCAGCTATCCTGCTGACACAGAAATGGGATTAGTGGATGAAAAACATTTTATAGTAATTTGTGATTTGACCATTTTGATATTAATTATAAGAATAATGATAAAAGTCATATTTCGTATAGTGTCTACATGTAACCTCACATAGTTATTTATATCATCAAAAATGCTATATTTATTTATAAAATCACAATATAATTATTTAGTTGGCCAGATGGCTACAGTGGAAGCATGCTTTGTTTCCATCTTGGAAGATCTGATTCAATTCCCAGGTCCACACTTCCAGTTTTTCAAGAGCCCAGTTTGTTGAGCCCCATCTTCGACCCGATGACTGATCCTGTTAGGAATGTGAGTGACCATAATGGACATGGAAATGCTTCACTACTTAGTATCCACTGATTGGAAAACAACATTAAACCTCACAAGAAAAAAAAAGAAAGGGGAAAGTTAAATTATAAATCATTTTTCCCAAGTTTTTTTAATATTTAAATATAAAATCTCAAAATGTCATAAGCTCCATAACCTTACTTTTATACTGTCTTTAACACTGTTAAAGACAGTATAAAAGTATTAGGAATTATTTATAGATGTAATGTCATAAGCTATTGATAATATGCAAATCTTGACTTGTTATAAAAGTTGTAAGATCTGGTTATTTTTTCAACTTTTATTTATAATTTTGGAATAGGCAAATCTTAGAAAATGCCTAATAGATGCCTAAGGCATAGAATATGCCTTAGAAAATGTCATTTATCTGATTGTTTGCGATGGCATGCTATTGGATGAATGGAGATAGGATTGAATCAAGCTGATACAACCAGGAAATTGAATGTAGCAAAAATGATGATACCAAGGCTATGGAAACAATTTCAAGATACAGTGGACATCACTTGAAGACATGTTGAAAGATATCCTTATGCCATAAGATAAAAATGACATTACCTGCAAATAGGCACTAAGCATTATAGAAGTATACCTTGTTTTCAAATTGTTTTTGAATTTGCTGAAGCCATTGAAAGAATTTAAAGATAAACTGTACTACAAAGATCAATAAAGTTGGCCTTTATGCCAGGAGACCAGCAATCTGCATTGCCTTATTCTCAATTCAGAAAAAGACATGTTTGAATTGGTGTTGTCAACACATTACTTGTGAAATTAACCTGTGGAGCAAATTTATTTTTAGATAAGTCCAGATTCAAACTGAAATCTGAATTTATATAACTTTTATCTGGAGAGAATGTAGCACAAGATATCAGCCATCAAACATTAGAAAAATCTATCATTTTAGAAGTGGAGATCTATTAATATGGGCAGGGAATCACTATCAATTGATGCACAGATCTATTCTATACATATCTATTCCATATCTTTGAAGAAGACATTTTGAATGGACAACCTTAGGAAAATGAGATCCTCGAATCATGTTTTTTTATTTGGTGACACAGTGCACCAGAATTCCATATTGATGGATATTACCTGCTCACACAGGTATTGTCTTGTGGATCAATATTTTGATAAAATAGGAATTGATTGAGTGGATTAGCAAGCCTATTCTCCTGACCTAAATTTAATTGAACATGTAAGATGATGTGTGATAATGTTCTTAGAAGATGGATTGCTATTCTTATTCTTCCTCCCAGAAGCTTTGTTGAACTTAAAACTGGTTTTTGTATGAGTAGTCATTAATAACTTGACCATTTTGATGATAATGTGCTCAATATTAAAAGGCACAATGAAGTGTATGTTGCAGTCAAGTGATCATGTTCCTTATTAAGAGTGATTTCATGATTTTTTCCTAGTTTACTATTTTGATTATTTTGAAATTTAACATTTGAATTTTTTAATAAACAAATAAAAATATTTTAATTTATGTATATTTGTTTGAATAAAATAATAATCATGAAGTTCAATGAAATTTCTTTTTAAATTTTTTTTTATAAATCTTCTGTTTTTTACATTTGTAACTTAATTTCTGCTCTTCAATATATTATTGTCAGACTTAAATGTTCTTGCAACATGGTGGATTTTAAAATAATTTTTTGATTATTTTGAGTTTTGAGAAGCTCTTTTCTTCAGAAGATAATGGCACTAATAGAATTCAGTAAATATGCAAAGTCACTGCAGTGTTGGGAAATCAATTCTTTAAATTACTTTTATAAATAAAATTTAAAGCATTGATTGGGCTCATTTTATTTTTTTTAATGAAATATTCAATTCATCAAAAAAGTGATATGCTTTCAATTCACATTCATTTGGATTTTTATCATTAGTCAGATTCAAATGCAAATCTTTACTATGTTTTAATATTTGTTTCATTCTATTCTTTTAATTTGCTAATATTGCTCATGTTGTTAAATACTTTTTTATGCTTTTAATGGCTGAAATCTTTCATTAAGAGATGATACTGTGGTATCTAATATCAGGAAAAAAGTGTATTGCATTTTAAAATTCTTTCGATTCTTGTACAGATTCATCTATTGCTTTGTATCCAAACAATCTTTTCTTCATTCTTCAGAGAAAAATAGGGTTAATCTCCAAAATATCTATCCTTTGTTGAACATAATTTAAATATTTTTAAAATTCTGTAATTTTTAAATTGATTTGTAATATTTTTAAGATGTTCAATAAGTGAATGTAAAGTTCTGATCATTTATACTTTTGCAATATAAAAGTGTTTGACTTATAATTACAACACACGAAACAAACAAAATCAAGGCAAATGCCATGCTGTCACTGTAAAATATTTAAAAAATATTTTTTTTTATTTTAAAACTTATTAACTCTAAATGGTGCCTTGATCGGGACACCTTGTGTGGTTGACAATTGCGCACTGCTATAACGAGAATTAAAGATACGATTGATATTAATTCTCTATAGTAAATTTATTGTGTGTTATAATCATTATGATAATGATATAATGCAAATTGCATACGTGTGTTATGTTATAACAATTATATTTCCTATCCTATAGGTAGACTTTACTTACAACATGCTATACCATTGCTCTGTCATAATGTACTGATAATGACATTGAAAATTTCCATCATTCCATAACTGACATAATCAGATTTGATATGGCCAATGCCATACAGTAAAGTATGTGTACATAATTTTGTTGTTATATTTCATTATAATTAACAATTCATTTTTAATATATAAAACAAAGCATAAATGGCTAACATATTTTCTCCATTCTGAAATATAAATTTTTTTTACATGTTAGAATGGAGAAAATATGGTAGCTATTCTTAAGTTCTTTTAAATCAGGATTCATAAAACAAAAATTTTTATTCCAAAAACGCTACAAAATTATGAACAAAGAGATCCTTAATACAAAACAGAGCACTCTTAGTAGTTGAGTTTACACTTAAAATTTTTATTTGGTAGCTAATATTTTGGTAATCGATACATCTTCAAACTACAAAAATCAACTAATTTTAAACATTTAACTGTTTACTTGAAAGTAAACAGTTAATTGTTGAAGAGTATAAGCAGTAAATTGGACAATATCAAAGAGATCCTCTTCAGTCTTCTATTCTCAAAATACAAAAATTTAAATATAGTTGATCTTATATTCAATTATATATATATAATGGCTTGCAATGTAAAAACAAAAATAATTCTAACATTTTAGTTAAATAACAAAATAATAAATACTAAAATACATTAAATCAGTAAATAATAATTAAAGATTTTTTTTACATTAAAAATGATTTAATAAAATTCATATATTATCTATATTGAATCAACATAATAATTTCATGTTATAATCTATGCTATATTGCTATGCCTTAGAAATGAATATGCTTGGCTGATCGTTAATAACTGTCAACTAGGTATCCAACACAATGACCATCCAAAGCACAAATCCCATATCCCTGTTAAATGCATGATGATAACTGATATATATACTTATTTATCAAAACCATCAAAGATTGCACAAACTTGATTGAAAATATTTGAGATTACTATGTAACATACAGCAATCCCAAATGATATAATATTTCTACATATTTTTTTTAGATAACAACTTGCAAATATCTGTATAAAAAACATTAAAAAAATAACATTTTGCATTATATAAACCTAAAATTTGAAATAAAGGATTATCTATATACAGGTAGTTCTTGACTTCATGCATTAATTTATTCCTGGAATATGCTTGTAAAATAAGAACTTGTAAATCAAGAATCAATTTCTGGTAGACATAATATTAAAAACAATAGTTAATTTTCAACAATGAAATCTGATTATAATGAATTTAAGTAAATGCCAAAAAAATCAGTACTTTATGATTAAACAATGATTTATTTAGCTAAAGAAATGAAAATATGGCCTTAAAATGAAGTAAATTATAATAAAGAAATTATTTATGTCATAAAAATGAAAGAATTTTTATTCATCATTATCATTGATAGATACTTTTATACTGCTTTAAACACATTGATTATTAGGCTAAATAAGTACACTGGAATGGCAGTTGTGTATAGTATACTATACACAACTGCCATTTGAGTGTACTTATTTAGCCTAATAATCATTGATAGATAAGTAGATGAGCTTTTATATAAATGAATTACTGCTTTGGACATAGTCTAGGAATGAAAATTCTTTATCATAATGTGCTAATAAAACCTTGGTGGCCAAAGGGTGCACTACTTCTGCTTCTTGGTCTGCCATTTTGATTTTTCCAATTTTGCATCAGATGATAAGAGTTTCTACTACACATCCAGTAGTATTGTATTGTATAGCTATGTACATGATTTTAAATTCCTATTTATCAATGCTTAATATTTATTTATTGAAATTAATGTTCATTCTTGATGTGTTTTGATAATTCATATTTGAAAAAAATTGTAAACACAGGAATTCATTAAGTGAGAACTACCTGTATTAATATTTAATAAGCAATATAAATTTTATACTGCATGTTATTTACAAAGCATAAATAATTACAGTGTCACAAAGAAGAAAATTAATTAATTTAAAAATTTTTGCTTTTCATGGTCTATTCTAAAAATTTAATTCTTTGGCCAATTCTTCAATTCTGCATTTCACAGACCTAGCAGATATAGGAATATGTGTTTTAGTTTTATACTTAATATATAAGTATAAAACTAAAACATGTTAAAATTATGCTTTCATTTGAATTTTTTTTTCTGTCCCAAAGTGGCGTGACTAAAAGATGGTCAGTTTATTCATATCTTTTAATGAGTTCATAGAAGCTGACATTTTCTTTTCTTACAAGGCATCTATAACTCTTTATCTACACTATATGGACAATATTTTTTTTCTTGGTCTCAACCAAATAGAGAAGAAAGTTTTCTAAAACAAATTATAATATTTATTAGATACACTGTAATAATGATGATGATAATTTTTTTTGCTTCAAATAAAAAATTCAAATACTTTTTGCTTCTTCTCATAAGAAAATTAAATCATAACAACAGTCCAAGTTCAAGTGAAAGAGTAATATATTTATTATTTGGTAAAGATCTTTCTGTTTAACAAAGCCATCTTCAGTAACATTTAGCAAATTGAATTCAAATAGAACAGACAATAATTCAAATACAGGAATGTTTACAATAGAATAAAGTAAAGCAGTAAATAACAAATATAAAAATTATAAAAATGCATTAGAAATGAAGAATACAATACTGTATTTGTTAACTACAGTATAATCAAAATAGAATACAAAATAATTAGTAATTATCATCATAATGTAAAATTTTGATGAACAACAGTTATTTTATATTAAATTTTACATATAATAAAACAGCCCAATTAGCAAGTACTAGACATCAGACCTTTATTTTGTATAACGTTTTCGG
>WUQG02001016.1:0-12356 GCA_011317285.2 Androctonus mauritanicus | reverse complement strand
CATGCTTGTAGCCATTTTGAGTGTACCGCTGATGATGTCAGAGAAAAAGAGCTTCTCATTGGATGTGTAGTTGCGACCATCGCCACAAAAACAAACTTTTTGTTGACGAGCGACGTCGCATCAGCGATCGGTTCGGAGGGGGTTTACGAGTTAGGGAGAAGAGCCAGTTCCGGTCGCGGCCGCGGCTAAAAATCGCAAGGTGTGACCGCCGCTCTAGGCTTTAACTCGCATCGCGAGTTAAAAATTAGTTAACAAAGAATTTGATATAGCTAGTAATTACTATGCAGATCTTTAATATTATCAAGAATAAGCGGTCTTTATCACAATAAAAGTTGCATATTTCAAAAATAATTGAGATATTTTTATACGAAACTTATAGCAAATATTTTACAAATATAATATTAAAAAGCATCACGGTTCGTATCTCGAGAATAAGTTCGTATCTAAAGGTCAAAATGAAATATGAAAAAAGTTCTTATGTAGAGCGGTTCGTAAGTCGAGGTACCACTGTATATATATGTAACTTTCATATAACAAAGAGAGGAAACTTGGAGGACACCAAAGACACTATCAGGAAAGATATGGATATTTCTTATCCAATCGCAATAAGAACGAGCACAAGGCACTCGGAAACCATTCATAGTGGGAACAAAAAAAAAAAAAAAAAAAGCTGCGATACGGATATCTCTATTTATTACTCAGTTATTATTCTTATAATTTTGTATATTAATTACTTAAATATATATATATATATATATATAAAATTAGCTAGCAGTTGTGAATGAGTTAATTACCAATGTGCTATATAACCATCGATGTAGATATTTGTATATATATATATATATAATAAATATAATATTTACGAAATTTCATTATATTTATGTTATTATTTTATATATATAGTATTTGTATATTTGTCAACAGATAACGCCAGTTTCCATTCAATTAGAATTCTAACTGACGGGGCGAAACAAGCCCTTCCACAAGCTGCCCATCCTTACAGAGGGGTCAGCCGGATTGTGGAGGACAGAGATCGACGGACCGGGCTCGGACCCCATGACAAATATTTTAAAGGGATGGGACCAAACAGTCGAACCCAAGTCCTCCACAATAGAAAGCCGAAGCGTTTCCAAGTGGCCAATCTAATGTAAAATATTATAGCAGCCATTTATCAACTGGATGCATCATCTGTGACAAAAAAGATCTTCAAATCAGTTTCCAAGATATAGACTCGGAATCGGACCCAATTCTCTAGGTTGAAAGCTAAAGAATTTGTATATGCGGTCATTTTAGCCGATGGATTCCCAATATAATGCTTTAAATTATGAACAATTGTGCCCGGACCATCGATCTCATTCCTCTATAATCATGCTGATCCATCCGTATGGCTGGATAACATGTCTGGACTCATTTTGTCTTCTACTTAATACTCAAGTGTATGGAAAATGGCATCATCTGTTGACAAAAAAGATGACGAAATTCGTCAAAAATAAGACTGATTCAAAACTATTTGATGAATTTGAACTAAATTGACAACAAGAAGAAATTTCTTATTGAAAGCAAGAAAATAACTTTTTTAGCAAAAATTTAAAATCGCATAAATTATTTTTAAAACTCTAACTATTAAATAATATCTGAAATTTGGATATTCTGAAATATAAATTTAAGAAACTCCATAAATTAAAAATCTGACAAATTTGACGAATTTTTCTTGTTTACCACTTTAAAGGATTTCCGCTTTACAGGATCCGTATTCGTTAGTCGAATGACAAACGAACACGGATCCTATAAAGGGGAATTATCAGAGATACCCTGAGATTGAACCCTAAAGAATCAGAGTGCAATTCTGAGTCCGAACTTCCAATTTTTTCAAGAGGAGTTTGTAGAATTGGTTCAAGAGATCGGTAGGATTGGCTGCGTCCGCTCATTGAATCCCATTCTCTCCCTGATGCTGACCTTATTAGGAGTTTGGGCGGCCAGTAGGCCATCGCTATTGTAATTCCTTTCGGCTAAATATTAATCGAACGGAAAGTGGCGTAAACCACACAGAGATAGAATCAGTATTTAATTTCATGTCTTACATTCTAGTTTTTCAGGAAGCGTCAGACCCATCGAACTCCATCCTCAACTATCCGTTCCGATTGTCATCAGAATTGACCGCGTGGAAACGCTTTGGCTTTCCTTCTTGGAGAACCTGAGTTCAAGTCGCCGGTCCTCCTCTTGAAAATATTTAATTATGGAGTCTGAGACCGCACATCGATCCTGTCCTCCTCAATGGAGGTCTGTGTAGCTTGTTTTTGTTCCGTGCTAGGTTTCGTCCCGGCACGGAACCATGCAGGAAGACCCATGCAGGAGGACCCGAGTTCGCGTCCCGGATCTGGTAATTCCTGAAAAGTTTTTTCGGGATGCTGGGTCCTGCCAGGCGATCCCCGTCCTTCATCATCCGGCCCCCTCTGCGGGTGTGGGTGCAGCCCGTGGTTGGAACTTGCCCCGCCCCTTAGTAATCTTCCTGATTGGAAAGGAGCGTTAAAATATGCAAAAAAACAATATTAAATTAAAAAATGATGTGAATTGATAGTTTTCTTCACACCATTTTTAAATTTAATATGATCAAGAAATAACGATTTTTAAAAGTTATCATAGGAACTTTAGCTTCCCCTTTCTATGGCAAAATTCACTTGTATCTCTATAACATCCGCAAATTTCCGTTTTTAAGTTCTAGAGAAATATCCAAATTCAACCGAATATACATACATTCATATAAGGTCCATAAACGTTTTAGCACAAGATTTAGCATATTTTATTAATTTTATAAACAAGAAACAATATACTGTACAAAAATAAGATTAAATTAATACAATGTGATAAATTTTTGTTGCTAAACATATTAATTAGTGATGTAAACTGATATAATTTTTTGCGAAATGAAAAGCAACAGGTTTATATTATTTATAATTAAAAACATCAATTGAATTTTTTTTTATTTATAAATACTATAATACATATCTAATTTATCAGGAAAATGATACTTTATTGAAGTTTATGGAATATTTTAATTAGTGTAATACATATTTGAATTTAAAAGCATAAATTATTTGTTCCATTCCATTATAATAAATAATAATAAATATTAATTTAATAAATTTTCTTCTTGTATTATTTCATAAAATATAATTTAGTCACTATTATAGAGGAGAAAAAAACAAGATAATATATTTATTTTGTTCCGTACAATAATAGATTGCTTTTGTAAATCTATATCTTCCAAAATGCATTTAATTACTTAGTTTAATTCTTTCAATGGACCTTAACGAACACAAATTAAAGTCGTGAAATCTGAATATAGTTTTATGTTACTTCATTTTAAAGAAAGTAGTTTGTACATATAACGACGAAATTGAGTTTCGGCATTTTGCTAATGTCAATTCACTAATCGGCTAAATTAGATGAATTCGTTAACTTTATATTTATAAAGATTCTGTAATAAATTTCTAAATAAAATTCTTGAAATTCTATTCATAAAAATTTTAACTAATTTTACATGCAGTATTTAAAATCTTTCATTACGGTATATCTAGGTGGTAATAAAATAAACACACTATTAATGCACCGTTAAAATGAAGAAACTGAACCAAGGTTAAAAATAATACTATTATTATTACAAATAAATGAAATAATGGCTTTGAAATTAATGAGATTTTATGTCATATATATTTTCAGTATTTAATGACACTCGTCCCCTCTATCAGAGCAAAAATAATACAGTGATTCAATTGTGCAATTCTTAAACTATCTGAATATTTTTTATATTTTAAATTTAAATTTATTTTTTCTCATTGAAAAAATAAATCTAAAAAATGAAAAAGGGACTTGAATAATAATTTCTTTGATCATAAATTGATCGCGATGATTATATATGAATATGAATTTACAAAAAATAAATAAATATATTAAAATACAAAAACAAAAAAACAATACAAAAAATTAATAATATTAATATTATATAGATATAATTTTTAGCTATATCTTTGAAAAAAATTGCTTTTTAGTTAAAATAAAAATATTTTTGTTGCTAACGAATCACAGTAAATTTGCATCAGGTGGCGCAAATACGCTGTAATCAAACTTCTGCAAGTGTGTGCAGTTTAGGAAGTTAGATCATGTGAAGTTTCCTTAATTAAATGCGGTTGTTATTATAATGTCAGGAAGAAGAAATCCAGTTGGTATAAAAAGTCATGCGTTTTTTCAAGAGCCCATCGATAGGAAATATCAATAATGATTTGTTGGCGTTTTTATTTCGTCGTCGTTTTTTCTGGTTGGTTTTCCTTTTATCAGTTTGATTTATGATATAAGTTGTTTGTAACGTTTGTAGTTTTTATTCTTTCTCATTGATGATATAAATCCGTCAGGTGAATTTACCTGATGTATTTATAACATTAATAAACAAGAATACATTTTGCTCGGTATACTATTGTTTATGCACCTGTTAAACTGTCTAAATGAATAGAAAAGAAAATTTACAAATTCGTTTTTATTATGTTAAAATTAATATCTATTTCATATACAGTATATGTAGGAATATATATATATATAGATATATATATTATTCATAATAGTATGCTTAGATAATTTTCTGGTAATTTCCAGTTCATCAAATTATTGATTATTTTTTTATAGATAATAGGATTTCTTAATTAGGAAACATTAAATGAAAATAAGCATTAATGCCAATTCATGTAATTAATCTAAATTGCAATTTTTATGTCAAAAAGCCATTAATATAGTTAGTAACAGTTAAAATTTAAATGTTACAGAGAAGTTTAAAGATATTAAATATATATGAACAAACATTGAAAGTTTATAAGTATAGTTGGCATAAATAATCCTCTTGACTAATTAAATTATTAATTTTTATATTATTAATTAATTTTGAATTACCTGTATTATATAGTATCATATAAGATTTGTTTGAATCTATTTTTGTTAATATTTTATAAAAATTTTAGTATTAATAATTATTTAAAGCATTTGCTATTTCTTATTGAAGCAGTATAATTTTTTTAAAAATAACTATATAAGTTATTTTGATTAAAAATAATTTAAAACATTTTATGATGCAATATATATTTATTAAATGATGATTAAATTTATTTAATATCTTTTGAAATATCTATAATAGCAAACATTGGTATAATTCTACTTTATCTGAAACCATATTCACAAAAATCTTTGTAGTAAATCAAAAAGATTAAGGAGAAAATATGTGCCATTTTTATAAATTTATATTATATATATCAAAAAAACATATTTTTTATGGAATATTATTATAACAATAAGAGGATAGCTTCTTAACTAAATTTCTTAGCCAAATTAGATTTTATTAGAATTTTATCAACAAGTTATATGAATTCAAAAGCAGAAAATTGTATAATGAATTTTATACTAAAACAAATATAAATTTTTTCACAATATTAAAAAATTTTTGACATGTAATATAGCTTCCAATTCATCAAATTGACAATGAAAAGTTAAAAACATTATTGATCAATCAGTGATGATAAAAATATAGATGTAATCAGATTATTTACTTTCTATGTAAATATAAACAACTTTGTATTTATAATAATGCATTACACTCATGACTTTGCATTGCTTAACAATAATTTACTATAGATGATCATCAAAAATAATCCAGAGTTTAATCATAATCTATAATTACTACAATATATTCTTGTTTAACTATTAATCATAAAATATAATTTACAAAACCAACATAAGAAAAAAATTGATTTTCATTGAGAACATCTTAGTATTCTAATTATAAAGATATTATTAGCTAATAATATGAATTTTTCATATTTTTAAAATCATTAAAAATTATTTAAAAATAATAAGTTGATTTCAGATAATAAAATGAAATTGGTATTAAGAAAATATACACAACTTTAATTTAGATGATAATACAAAAATCAGATGATGAAACAAACAGCAATAATCAGGAGAAAAATTTTATTACTTCAGAAACATTTTTGACTTATTCTTGAGGTGATCCTTAGCTATACTACTAATTTACAGAAAGAATATTTTTACACCTTACAATAACAAGACAAAACTGCAGTTATCCTGAAGTAATAAAATTTTTCTTCTGATTAGTGCTGTTTATTTTGTTTTCTATAACAATTTTGTATCAGGAAGTACATCATGAATTAAAATATAGTTTTGTTTAAGTGAATTGAAATATTTATTGTATGTAATTGCTAGAAACTTACAAAATTTTATTAAGATTCAAACAGATTTTTAATCAAATCAGAAATAATTAAAAACTTTAATGGTGTTGATATTTTATTGGTAAATAATAATAAATTTTTATTATTAAAAAATAGCCTTTAAATGAAAATTGTGTAAATTTTCTTAACAATAATTTCATTTTATTTATATTATTTTGAAACTTTGATCAAATAATATAAGAGAAAAATTTTAATATATAACAAAGGAACAAAAATAATTTTATTAAAATTAGATTTCTATAATTTGAACTAGATTAGTTTTATTAATAATTTGATGGATTCAATTCATTTTTAAATCTTTAGTTTCATCCTTTCTTGATATAATTAATTTTTTGTTTTTATAGAAGTTAATTATTTTTGATATATTTAACATTTATTCTATTCCTGATATTTGGAAATCATAAATTTTATTCTGTATTATTAATTAATAATTGGCAGTTAATAAAAAATTTAACCACTATAGGAGTTTTTACTTGTTAAGATGTTTGGATTATGTGATTAATCCCCTATGTAATTAATGAATTATGATTTCTTCTGTATATTTATCATTTTTAAAATACCTTATGTTCTATAGGAAAATATTAAATGATGTTTTTAGGACAGTAAAGAATAAAAATATTTAAAAATTTTATTAATAGGAAAATGTTTTAACATATACATTGCTGATTTTTATTTTTTGCATTATTGATGATAAAAATGCATATTAAATATTATAATTATTTAATTCTTTACTTTTGTGAAAAATTTACATAAATTATCTTAAATTCACTATATAATTTAGATAACTAAATTTTAAAACTAAAATTATAATAAAAGTATAGAAATCAATTAAATATGATATTTTTTTCAAATATCAGATGCTTATAAAAGAATGTGTGTTTTGTTTGAATTACAATAATTTATAGCTATTCATTATATTTGCAAATATGTAGATATTAATTTGAGCCATTTCAGAAAAGCATGGACTTCATTAATTTTAAATTCAATAAAAATAGTTAAAATCATTTGATTATAAAATTTTATATTTATCATAATTCTTAATTACTAACTGTACCCATATATATAGTATGCATATAGTATGTAATTTCTGTTGTTTATTCCATTCAAGCAAAGTCATCACAATCCAAATTTGTGAATTTTAAAAAAAAGTTAGTTTTTAAAATATTATTTCAACAATAACAAAAAATAAAGCACTTTAGTAGAAAAACAAAAATTAAATGCTGCTAAAAATGCTTTATTTTTTGTTATTGTTTTAGTATAGCAGAATTTATGAATATGAATACTTTTTATATTATTACATAAAGTAAAATGATTGGCTTGATAAATTATTACTTTTGATCAAAACACATTAATAATGTCAAGTTCACATTCTTTTCTTATATAGATAGTCTTCAACTTAGGATGATTTATACTTATGACAGTGATTAATCAGTAAATTCTGCAATTGGTTAATCCAATTCAATGGATGAATCAATTGCAGAGTCAATTGGACACTATGGATCAATTCAGTGGGTTCAGGTCCTGCACCTAGTGATCTGATATGTGAAAAGCATCTTTTTATGTATCTGAGTTTTGTAGTTTTGTGTTCTTTGTTTATTAAGATAATGTTCAGTGTCCTAATAAACTTTAATTGTGAAAAATTTTATAAATTTTTGGCATTTCAAATTTTTTACTAATCTAATCTCTGACAGTGGGGTTTGAATTAAATCTTGTCATAAGTTGAGGATTATTTGTATATTAATGTTATATACAGACATATCAAACTTCATAAAGGAAAACAGCTAATTTATTTTTATAGAAGAGTGGAAGATTCTAAAGTAGCTAAGTGTGCTGGAAATATTACTGAAATATTTTATTTTTATTTAGTCTGCAAAGTACACCAGAAATTTTTTCAAACATTGTATAGTGTGCCAGTAATCAAAAAAGTTTGAAAACCACTGTTCTAGAATAACATTTTCATTATACAAATTATAATTTATTAATTATAATGAAGTTATAAGAATTTTTAATTGTAACATAATAGAATGTTTGTTCTTTATGCCTAAGAATTATGGAGCTGAATATGATTATGGAATCAAAAACATCATTCTAGATGATTGTTTTGCTTTTATTGAGTTTAGTGTTTGCTTATAATGTAATAGATACAATAAAATTCATTCCTTATGCAGTTGTGGTTACACTATTTATTGAAAACGAACATTTCTGGCAATGCATTCAGTTGCCATCGTCAGGTTTAAACATTTAACAGTTAAGGATTTGAAATAGAATGCTTCTATTTCAAATCCTTAACCATTAAATGTTTAAACCTGACGATGGCAACTGAATGAATTGCCGAAAATGTTCGTTTTCAATAAATAGTGTAAACACAACTGCATAAGGAGTTGAATTTTATTGTATCTATTATTGTATAAGTGTATATGCAATATAAAGAGAGTTGCTTATAATGTTGTTATGCAAATTTTACTTTATTTGAATCATTCAAAATGGAAATAATTGTTTTCATAATTTATTTTGAAATTAAATTATAATTTTTATTTTTATTCATTATTGAAAAAGAATTATAAAGTAAAAATATTTTAAGTAGTAAAAATAAATGATATTGTTTTCAATAGATTGCCATTTAAGTTTTTCAAAGATTACTTTTTTTAATATAATGTTAAGTGAAAGTAATTTATATATTTATTATAATTTCTTATATTTTTGTTAGTTTGGGATATTAATCTTTAAAAATTATGAAATTTTATATTTATTAAATTTTAATTACTAATTTTTTATTATACTCATATAAAAAATAATATATATATATATATATAATATACAATTTCAACAAATTAAATTTTGTAATATGTCTGCTGCTTGATCATTTCTGATATATTTAGTTTCTGATCAAGCAGCACAGTTTGATTTTAAATTTTTAAAAAGTCTGAAAAGGCATGTTCATATGTCATAATTTAGGGAACATCTGTATTATAATTATTAATTATAAATTACTAATATAAAATTATAATCTGTATATTGAGAGTTGCTTATATAAAAAAAACCATATGATGACATATCATTTAAATCAATCATAAAAGAGATGGAAATATTATTTAATTTTTCATATTAACCTGCAAAGCTTAATTTCATTCTATTAATTGTCATTATCTATCTATATATATATATAGATATTTTAATAATAAATTCATGAAATTTATATATTTGGAGTATTTTTGATGATGATGATAAATCTTTTGGCAACTGTTTCTTTTCTTTTTTTGTTTGAATGCATTTTTAGAGCATAAAATGAATCTAGAACTGTCACAAAAGTTCTGTTTATTTATGGCATCATTTCTAAAATGAGTACTTTTATTTTTTGTTTAAAGTTCTACTTTTCATATATAAAGAAAACAATTGACTGATGGTTAATTTTTCAGGAATATTTAAATCTTGCATATAAGATACTAAAATTAATAATTCTATAATTATTATATTCTCAGACTGATTATAAAATATTTAATTCATAGCATAAACATTGTCATTTATCTAGAGAAATTTAACTTTTTCTTGAAATGAATTTCATTGAATTCTTATTAAATAACATATTGCTGACATATCAAAATTGAAAATCAAATGTATTCATTTTGAATATTTTATTATTTCTTGTTTGAAATTTTGTAATTTCTATAGAAATTATAAGCGACTAAAAAATAACATAATGTTTTAGTTCTTTTTATTCATATTTGATATTTTATTATTTTATCAATTAATTATTTATTACTAAAATAATAAAATATCAAATACAATCTAAAAATTAATTAAAAAAAACCCTGAAAATATTTTATTGATCAAGTACAATTTTAGTTTTAATCAAACTTTATCAATGTGAAAGGAAAGGATTTGTAATAAATTTATCTATTCAATCATACACTGATGATAAAGCTATGAAGCAAAAGTTATTTTTTTTATATGTTAAATATTTGTTTATAAACAATTAAGTTCATATATTAAATTATGCTGTAAGCTTAAAATTATTATGAATGAAAAATAAATGATCAAAGAAAAACATTGTTTTTATATTTAAAAAATTTTTAATTAAATTTGCATTACTAAATGATATTTTAAGTTCTTTTAATTGCTTCAATAAAATAGAAAATATTTATATAATGCTGCAGTATATTAGAATAAACTGATTACATATAATATAAAAAACTAAGTGTGTATTCTGTTCAAAATTTTATAAATATACTAAAACAGATAAAAACAATAAAAATGTTTTAATATTATTTTTAAAATAGTGATTTTTTGAAAAATGAGAGTTTAAGTTCAAAAATGGAACTAGTAATCTTATTCTCCCTTCGATTTGATTTAAAGATAAACACGTGAAAAAATTATTAAATTACACAGCTGAAATTTTAAAAATATTTTAATAAAAATTTTTGAGAATGTAGAATATTTTCTAAAGAATATATTATAAAGTTAAAAAAAATATTTAAAAAATGAAACATAGAAAATTTTGACCATGAATATCTTGCATGTATAGGCATTCCCTAATTTAAAAAATAAATGGATTTTTTTCATATAAACCAAATTTTACACTAATCAGAAAAATAATTTTTCAACAAATATGAATAAAAATTTATGAATTAATTTTGAATCAAAAATTCCAAAGGCTAATAGTAGTAGTATAATGTCATTTTTATATCATTGTGATACCTTATTGTTCCCTAATTAAAAGGGAGATAACATTATATGGAATGATATTGTATTAATAATAATATATTTAAAAGCAGCAAATAATATGTACAATATAAATAAACAAACTAACTTAAACTTTTAAATACTAAGCCAACATATTTGTACTTCTAACATACAAATGCACTATGTAGGTACTATCTCAAAAAAAATATTATGAAAACATTTTACATAAAACTGGATGCTTGTAAACAGAGGAATACCTGTAATTTATTTTTCATAACAAAAAATTTCAAAAAATTATTCAATATTATAGAGATTTTAAAATAATTTTGACAGAATAAAAAAAATTATTAAATTATTGAAGATAAGAATTAAGAATAATTTTCATATGGTTCCTGATAAAGTAGATAGAAATTCAACTTAAAACACAAGCACCAACAGCAGTAAGTTATTCAAAACAAAGTTGAATATCTTTGTAAAGCAGCTGCACTTTTGAAAAGTATGTAGATAGAAATAGCTACAAAATAGATAAAGAGATAAAGAGAATATTTTTGTTGTAATTTGGGAATTTTTATTGTTATATATCTTCAAATTACTTTTATTAAGAGAAAGAGGACATAATCATGTATGTAATCTTTTAAAAAATGAAGGATGGCATATATAGGAAGAGAAAAATAATCTGTCCAAAAGAAGTATAACACAACAGAAATGAAAAAGAGCAGGCACTTTTCAGTTACTTCTTACAAGGCAATGGATAAATTCTTCTGCCATACATAGAGGATGTCTCAAAAATTTAAAATGCATAATTAACAATAATTAATTTATGTAAATTAATTGACAGAAATATAGATTGTAAAGTTTTATTTTGTGAATCATTTAAAAAATGCTAAGAATTTAGATGATAGATTCAACAAATTTTCTGTGTGTTTTGTATGAAATTGGTTATAATAATACTGAATGTTGTATGGTTATAATAAATGGTATGCTGTGGATGATTAAAAAGCTATGAAGATAACAAATGTGAAAATAGAAAAAGTAATTATTTATGATTCAGATTTAGAAATACAATCAAAAATTAACAAAAACAAGCACTGCTTTGCATATAAATTTCAGAAAATAGTTCATTTGGTAAAATTTTTTTATTAAAAGAATTATCAATCATTATGCTATGTGACAATTTTTCTCAGTGTGTGATTTATAGTTTTGTTGTAGGTAATCTGCAGCAATGTCTGATATTATCTAAAAATCCAAAATTATTATTATTTTTTGTTGTTGTCTACGGCAACAACAAAACAGTATTGAGCTGGTCTGTAGTTAATATATTATCATAAAATTGCACTTAAAGCAAGATGAATAAAACTTTTTGTTTATTCGTAAACAGTTTCGGACCTA
>WUQG02001015.1:0-33542 GCA_011317285.2 Androctonus mauritanicus | reverse complement strand
TGAATTCAATCTCAGAGGAAAAGTGTCCATATTCAACATGGCGTCTTGCCACGTGAATTCAATCTCAGAGGAAAAGTGTCCATATTCAACATGGCGTCTTGCCACGTGAATTCAATCTCAGAGGAAAAGTATCCATATTCAACATGGCGTCTTGCCACGTGAATACTATAATCTCGTCTATCGTCGTTAGCTCTAATTTTTTTTCTTCTTTAACTTTAAAATTTCATTTTTTTTTCATGATTAATGCTCTATGAAGGAATTAACAATGTTGGCGAGGGTTTTGTATTCGCCAATATTCTACTTAAAAGGTAACTATCGCGCCCTGCGGACGTTTATAAGATTTTCGGTTGCTACGTCAGAACGATGTTAAGGTGAAACAGACTATAGTTGTATATAAATATACTCTTCCCGGATATACGGATGAAATTTATAGACATTCAGCATCGTAGTTTAAATATTTAGAATATTGCGTAAAAATCCGTCAACATACTTTCAATACGATAAGTTAACATGCAATTTTGTATTAAGTTAACAAAACAATAAACAAATTTAGTTTTAATCGTCCTCAAATGGAGCTTTATAAACTTCTCATAAGTAAATCATTAAAAACAAAAAAATACCAGAACCAATTGAGACATTTCTGCAGTTAGAGTAATTATATCTTAATGTCGTTCTCCGAAAACTGTTAGTGAAGACGTCTTGTTTAAAATGTCGCTTATTCGCGAAATACAATAAAACTGTAAACTGTGACCAGGACTATTAATTTGTATCCCAAGTGCGCAATTACATTTTGAGAAATCCTAACATTTCTTTTGTTTCAATGCTTTCGGTAATCTCTTCCATTCGAATCTCTCGGGAGTAATGATTTTTATCTTAATAGCACAGATAATTGCAGAATGTATTTCAATGGTAATTTTTGAAATGTAATTTTCATTCTGGTGTTTTGAATAATCGACAATGAATATGTTCAGTTTTGCAAGAGATTTAAATGAATTTTAGTGAATGGTTCTCGGGTGTTTGCATCTTTATTTGGATATTAAATCAAAAGAGATTTTGTTTCGCTTAATCTCGGTTTAATTCCATTTAAGAATTTTTAAATCCGTCATTTTATTTCATAATTAATAATCGCACTAATTTGAATATTAAAATTTGTGCGTAACTGTGCCCAAGTATAATCGCACTAACTTGAAATTTGTACACAACTGTGCCCAAGTATAATCGCACTATCTTGAAATTTGTGCGTAACTGTGCCCAAGTATATTCGCACTAATTTGAATTTTAAAACTTGTGCGTAACTGTGCCCAAGTATATTCGCACTAATTTGAATTTTAAAACTTGTGCGTAACTGTGCCCAAGTAAAAATTATATTTATACTTAATTTCTTTTAAACCAGGTTAAAGTTATTAATCTCAAACTATTTTTCTTTATAGTTTTAACCATTAAAGAATTTCGAAAATAAAATTTCATCCTTCACGAATATTTTTTTTTGTTGTTTTTAATAAAAATATGTCAACATTTTGTGTTTATTTAATCATATCGCTTCTAAAATAAGAAAAAAAAAAAGCAAAAATTAAATATCAAGATTGAAACTTTTAGCGATTTTATTAATGATTTTTATAGCTGAAAATATCACTAAAAGGTAACTATATCAATATATTGCCCAGAATTTTTAAAAAATACAGTATAAATTTTAAGTTAAGCAAAAAACTCTAAGCGAATCGGTTTAAATAAGCAATAAATATTAAAAAAAAGTTAATTGTCTGAACATGATTTTTGATAGAAATTTTTGAGCCAATATTTGAATTTAATATGTGTAGACATATGTTTTTTTTTTTTTTTTCTAACTTTAAACTAGTCACGAATAAATAAAAATGTTCACGAAAAACTCTGTTTAAACTATCAAATAGCACATCATCCAAGACACCATCCGCTTTTAAACCTGTATACCTTAGAAGATATAAGCCCTGTGGAGATTTTAGGAGTCCCTTAACGCGTTAGAAAAAGAAAAAAAAATAAAATAAAATAGTATTTCCCATCTGCATTAGGTGTGACAGGTATTACCCTTGAGTATAACATGTCAACTCCTTAAAGAAAACACTAAGCAATTTTTCTCATTTTCTTGAATGCTTGCTTTACTACATTAAGTTTATATACATTGTTATACTGGTTTCTTATGTTATGGAAATACATCCCAGGCGGATAACAAGTTTACTTGTATCCAGTTTCTACTGAGTACGTTGTGATTGTTCTGATCAAGTTATTTGAAGTTGCACTCAGCGTATTACATTTGCTCTGAGCTTTATACGCTTTACAATACTGTATACTGGATTCTTACCGGAATTAGTTAGAAAATAATGTAATTTCTCTCTTACTGTGATTACTCACAAGTATCTATAATACATCATGGAACTGTTTACAAGTACATATTCAAAATTTATTGCTTGATTGCATATAAACGTTCATTTGCATTTTGTTATACATGAGAGTTTTTATTTGTAAATATTTGAGCATGTTTCAACGTGTTCTATCATGTTAAAACACGCTCAAATATTTATAAAGGAATATTATTAGATTTCATTGATTTTTCTATTAGTTACATTTCTCAATTTTGATTTTTTTTTATTTGTATGTTTATTAACCATGCCTGCAGGCTGTAATATCAGAGAAAAATTTAATATACACGAAAAAATATAAAAAAATAATGATAAATTGCGTTTATTGTGTTTAAAAGTAAACCTTTAAGTGCTCTTGAATAATATTTAAGTTGCATTTGTTCGAGGAGGAAAAAAAATTATTTACATATAGTTTGAAACGTATCCAGTCAAAAATAATTTTGATCGAAACTTAATCATCTATATAAATATGCATATAATATATTTATAAATCTATAATTTTTGAACCCAAAAGAGCAGAAAAGATAAAGCATACAAAAGTAGCAATAAAATATATGTCACGCTTCTGTGCAAACGATAAAAACTCTGTTAGAAGGAAATCTTTTATTTCTACATCACAGACCATTCTGGGGTTTTTTGTGATTTATGATTCTCTCTCTTCTCAACCTACTAAAGTCTCGTACATAAATTACTTGTCTTTTCTTCTCTCAGAAGATTTTTTATAGCCTTCTACAACAATATTTTATTATCAATGAAGTTAGTAAGGAATATTTCTTTTTTTTTTTCCTCCTCTTCTTTAGGTAAAAAGAAAAAAAAATACGTATATATATATATATATGAAGAAGTATAAAAAGTGCCTGTAGCTCCTCTTTACCATCGAATAATGTACGGCGAACGTCTTGTTAAATCATCTAAAATATGAAAGAATTCGGTAGAAACCGTTTAATGTCTTCAATGAAATGAGAAAATGTCTGTAAAATTTTCACTTGATAAATATATAGCGTAACGTTAATGCAATTTTCAAACATTCATTTATTATTATTATTATTATTATTTTTAAAAAAGATTAAAATATTATTTTATAAATTGCATCATGTTATGAATCTATCAGTTATGAATAACATGATGATTTTTCCTGATTAAGCATTTCGCGTCTCGTTGTCGGGAACGATGCGATTGTTTAAAAACTTTTAATTTTTTTCCGAATTATTCGCAAGAGTATATGCCCAATGCGTACTTATGGAATAAATAATTAAATAGAATATTGCTTTTGAAATATTCTAGAGCGGGGATAAAAAAAAAAAAAGAAATTTTGATAGCGCTAATTGCAACTCTCCTTTATTGTCATAAAAGGCTACACCTATTTGGTGTAAGTGCTTGCTATCTTTACGCCGTAAGCGATGCGATGCGACACGACGCGAGCAATCTTTTTTTTTTTTTTTTATATATTGAGATTTTCTCCTATAAAAATTTTAAACGTTATGTTAATTTACTGTTTTATAATAATGGAAGAATAGTGTAAAATAACTGATATTAGTTTCTTCTCGAATTTTAAATACTATAAAATAATTTATAAGAAAGATTTATTACGTACTAAATAAAAAATCTGATAATAGTTCGGTAATGAAGTTAGAGTAGCGGATAAAAATCATTTGTCCTTTTATCTCATACTTAGAAAAATAAGTTTTGATGTTTGTTTGTAACAAGTTTCTTCCAGACCAATTGAAGTCAGTGAAACGTAAGATTTTTTTTTTTTTTTTGCATTATTATATATTATTATTTCTCTTTATTTAATAATAGTAGTTTCTAGGAAGATGCAGTTTCTAAAAAATTGTTCTCTTTATATTCACCGTAATATTGCAACATATAAAATAAAAGACATGCACATTAATAAGCCCAGATAGAAGGCAACCACTAGGCCCGGGTCTCGGATCTAAAAGAGTCCCAAAATTCACGATTTTTACTATAAAAAACTTAAATTTGAATGGTAGAAATCTATATTTGTAACTGGCAGTAATCTTATCTCACGGATTTTGCGTGTTCATTTTCGTACGTTTGAAAACTACACAACTGATAATTAGATTCCTTTCAGGTAGAAAAAAATAAATATAAATCCGTCAGCATGTCTGTCCACTTTTGTGTTTTGTCCACTCGGCTCCTATTGAATCGATCAATATCAAATTTTGTATACAAGTTTTAAAGTTTATAACAAGTAAGCTCTATAATAAATTATTAATATATAATTATATTTTCTATATTTTCTTGCCACAAAGCATTATCTCTTATTAAATATTTGAAACGGAGTAAATTGACGAAATTAATAATCTTTAATCATAAGATACAGCACATATGCAGGAATCCTTTTATCATAATGGTCATAATTAAGAATAATTTCTCCCTAAAGAAGAAAACCTAATTTATCAACAGTAACTTACTAACTGTTGTATGTTCATTGTTCACTCTAATAATAATTAATATTAAGGGTTCTATTTACTAATATTCTAACTGTTATTGCAAATTGGTAGCAATTATTACTGTAATTGTATTTATCGAATCTGTCGCTTCTGTGATTCAATAACAACTAACATTACTGTAATTCCGTTTGCTTATTGTATTTATTAGCTATCAATTTACCAGTTTAAATCGGAAATAACGTCGAAAGAATTATTTTTACCCGGTTGCGACGACGTTCGTTTTGTTTCCAGTTAAAAATTATTTGCCGCCTTTGTAAATGATACCAAATTACACAAACTGAATAATTCGAATTTAAACAGCTAACTAAACTAGTAATTTCTGTGTTAAATCATCTAGAAAAACAATAAATGTGGAACGGATATAGCCTATTTATACGGAAACAGAAAAATTCGCATTTGTTGATACATAAAAATGTCATATAAATGCGTAAGAGATAATTTCTTGTTTCGTTATTAGAAATGATTTTAATCATTAAATTTCCCTTTAATTGCAATTAAAATTCTTGTCAGTAAATAATACTTCATTATTTAAAAGTGGTTAAAACAGGCGGAATAATTGTCGTTCATAAGTAACTGCATAATTACAAAAATACATGAAACATGACCGAAAGGCTGGATAACACCCAGTGGTGTTATTGTTAACGTCGCATAAATATCAAGAATAATCAATGATAGAAACTTCTGTCACGTTGTAATTGCTTACTGATTTTTCATTTGTAATTACATTTAAAGATAAATAAGATAATGTCACCAGAGAACGTGAAAAAACTCGACTAATTTCCGATTTGTTTACAAAATCGCTAAGCATTATCTGAATAATTATCATAATTTTTCAGAATTTTCCAAACAAATTTCGAAAATTCGTAATTTGTCAAGTTGATCAGTCAAAGTGAAATCGTTTTAGATTTTAATTAGATTAAAAAGAAAAAAAAAAAACAAAATTTTAAATTATATATGAAAAAATAAAAAATTCACTATTTAAGGAAAGTTAAATGCAGTAAAATCTTATATTTAGAAACTCATTAAAAAGTGTTCTCATATTTAAAAAAAAAAAAAAAAAATTATGCCTTTTTAGACTACTTCAGAAGGAAAATGAAACTCATGAAATCACCGTGTCTGTCTGTATGTTGTTTTTGTGTTCGCAACTAATTACTTTTGAACTAATTAATATATTTTCATGAAATTTCGTAGCGATGTTATTCTATTAAAGATATCCTCCAAGGCGCATTATTTAATTCTCTTACTTCAACCATTTAAAGATGGCGTATGTTCAAACTTCTGAGGCCTTCTCTTAATATATATCTTCAACTATTTATCGGGATTTTAAGGAATTTATCACGATGATCAAGTCGCCGAAAATCATCTGATGACGTATATCAATTCACCAACGTATTAAAAATGGCAGATATTTGAAACTTCAAAGTTTTTTTTTTCCCCTAATAACTTATTAACTATATGATTAAATTTTATAAAATTTATCAGAGTGATCAGATTATTAAAGTGATATTTGATATAAAATTAAATAAATTTTGTGAATTCATCCATTTCAAAATGGCGGACATTTAATCTTTCCAGATTTCTCTGTAATAATTATTGATTTTTATGACATTCGACATACAGATATCGACTATTAAAACCGAATTCTATAATACATATACAGTATCTTACTTCCTTGTCTTTAATCATTCCAGTGCAAAAAAATGGCGATTATTTCTATTCAGAATCTGCTTGTTGCAAAATTATTTAAATATCTAGATATGTAACATGTAGTTGAAAAAGTCTCTCTGTGTAACTAAAATATATTTTATATAATACAGTAATGATCAAATTAAGGTTCTTTAATCGATATTTATATTGAATAAGATTCAATTCCTCTTTTTTTTTTTAAAGTAAACAAAACAGCAAAAAGGAAAAATGGATGAAAGAAACGATCCTTCTGACATCGCGATTCTTTCATTATCTTAAATATTCTCATAAAATCGACATTTTTTTTTATATATTTTATTTTTCTAATACTACTTCCGAACCATTTATTATTTTTTTCCAGTTCTATAATCCTCTTACACAGTCGTTCAATTAAGATATTTCGTTCATGAAGTTCGGATATTACGGCATGCAATCCATCTCTATGTAACTTTTTCTTTTTCTTGTTTCAATAGAAAAAAGTTTTTTTTTTTTTTTTTACTTTCCGTTTTGCATCAGGTAGAATTTTTTAATTAATCATTCCTGTAAAGAGTGTATGCCATCTGTTTTTTTAAAACTTTTAAATTTTCCATAACAAGGTTTGGAATTGAAAAAAAAAACAAACATTTATGTTTTATTTTGCTGTAAATAAATAAAATAATAATTTATATTTATGTCTTACAGTAAAAGAAATACAGTAATTAAATTTATACTTATATCCATCAACACGACGTATTTTTAATCCTTGTTATCTTCATGATCGAAGAAGTTAATTTCTCTGAATTTAATTCAATAGAGTTGTTTCTTTTTCTTAAATTATCATTTAAACTTAATTTTTTTTAGAATTTTTTTATTTACTTTCTCCAAGAGAAAGTAATAAAAATACACGTTAATTTTAAATAAAGTTAACAGAAATATATTTATGTTAGACTTAAAAAATAATCTTTTTATGTCATTAATGACAGCAGATGGCGCAAGTATCAATACTGCAGATACTTTGCTAATAATTACTGCAACATTTTATTATTAGTTCGGTTTTCGGTTAAAATGTAAGAAAAAAAGGTAGACAAACAATCGAAATTTTAAAATAAATTTAAAATTATTTAAAGAATTAATTTATAGTTTAATAATTTTATTTTACACACCATTAAGGACGGAGAAAGTTCTCTGTTACATTTAAATAGAAATTGATTACCAATGGACAGATATTTTTTTTTAATTTTAAAAACGTAAAGACGAGTTGGAAGTTACGTCCAAGATGTGTTAAAATAATAATATTGTAGAATATATATTAGAACTTACAAAATTTTTTAAACGGTTTTTAATCTCAAAAGTCGCATTAATTTTATATCGAATATGTTTTTCGGTTTTCAGTATGGCGCCCGCTTGTGTCTATTGATCACATGAGAGAAAACGTCACGGTCGATAACAGCGCCAAGAAATAGCAGAGAAATTCCCCAAACGGCGAACAAGAAAACAAATTCTATCATATGCCAGAAAATCGTATGCGTTGCATCATCTAAATACGTTCGAATAAAAATCATCACCGGCATAAATAATTTAATAATGAAAAACTTAAAAAAAATAATCTAAGAAAATAATAAATTTTAACTTTTTATCCCCTTCTAGATAATGACATAAAAGAGAAGAAAAAATCAGTTCGGAGAATAGAAAAAGATCTGTAGAAAATATTTTTCTTTGAGAAATAAATATTTAATACAGAAGAGAACATTTTCTTCTCTAGAGATCTAAAAAATATTTAAGAAAAGAAAATAAAAAAATAAATAAATAAAGTAAACAGAAGAGACTAATAAATTAATGAGATCAAAGATAGTAAACCACAGTTTACAAAATGATAAATTAACAGAAGAGTATTATTTCTTTTTTAAATTAAATTTAATGAGAAAAATTAGCTACTACCATATTTTAAAAAATAATAATAACAATTTATTAAAATAGTAAAATTTAAAGATATTAAAAAATCATAGGAAAATAAATCTAAAGGGAGAAATAATAAAGGTTTATAAATTAAATAGGAATAAAAAAACTTTTCCAAGAAGGATAAGTTTCTTTGATAAAAGCTAGGAAATTTATCTTTTTTACTTAGACATTTATCCTTTCTTGGTAAAAGGATAACATTCTATCTGTACTCATTACCCAAGTAACTTATCCCTCCTGGGAAAGATCCCCTATCTGAGGTATTTAATACCTCATTATCTATTGTAGATAATGAGGAATTAAATACCCCATTACTTGCATGTATACAATGTATCGATAATCAAATCATTTAATAGGTCATTATGACACTTTTAATTATATTATTGAAAGTAACGTAATTTATATTTTGCATATTAAAACTGCAATACGTTGTCAATCATTACCACGCTGAGTTTCCGTCATTTTGATGTTATCATCGTCATGCCACTCAAATTACGTTGTGTGCTATCAATCATTACATTCTTGTAATATGATGATTATGATACGTATATATATTCATCATTACATTTGTTTAAATCTTGAATAATTCATCTTCATCGTTACTTACGACATCATAATAAAAATATACGAATTACTAGTCCATCGATTGGTTATTATTATTCGAGATATTCATGCTTTACCTATCAATAAAATTCTTTCGAGATATGAGTACTATGATTTTGTTAAGAAGAAAATTGCAGAATTGTCACTCACGTTGTCATCCCATTGTTGCAGTTCGCTGTTTGAATTTACTCTTGTCAATCACGCGAGACACTCGATGTAGACATTGTCGCATTGTCATTTAAAATGAAAGGCACCGGCATTATTATTTAATAAATTAAAATCACCATATTCATTTTGCATACTGTTTATATTATGCTTAATTTATAACGCATACTAATTATATATATATATATATATCATATATAATAATAAGATATTCGATTTGTTATTCAGATTTGTTCATATTGATTCTTCTGAAGTTTGAATGATTATTAATAATTTTGCATCTAATATTGAATTTCTAATAAAGCAATTGGTAGTGATACCGTAAATGAGGATTTGCTTAATATATCAGAGATCTGCTATATAGAGTGAACATGATATGTTTTAATCTAGAAGCAGCTAAATGCGATCGATATAAACAGAGGAATATTATGAAATTTTGTGATCATATATTATGAACTCGATTTAAATTCTAAAAATAAAAATAAAAAAAAAATCAGTATAGTTACTTCAGGCTGAGAACTAGTCAAATATTTATTGCTCAGCATCGCGACCTTCTGTTTGCCAATCCAAAGACACTTTTCCTTGTCTGGAATGGATATTTCATTAGGTTTTATTTTTTGCTTTTGTGTACCTCTCTGCACAGTTCATCTTATATATTTTTATTTGGGTTTCACATTTGAACAACTCATTTGTTTCAGAATTGTTATATTTACAGTGTAGAAAGTGCAATTGAAGTAAAGTATGTATGATTGAATTGAATCAACACTCATAATTCAGAAGATGAGACTTGAATTATGCGTTTATGTACCATTTTCTCAAATGTGCTACCTGAAATTATGTGTAGCCTATATATAAACATTACATAAAAGATGGGAAAATTTATGTTGTTGAATCATGATGTTTTCCTTAAATTGAAATTTTTGATACATGCAAAAAATTTGAGATGCTTTTCATAATAAGAAAAATTTAAGTATTATAAAATTAAATTTTATGGAAATTGTTATAGATGGAAAATGGCAATTTCTCAATTATCATATGTTCATAATGAATATATCAGTCATTTCAATTATTCTATAATAAGTCTGTCGATCTGTGAGTCGAGATAAGGAAGAGAATAATATTATCAATAGATAAATGTTTATAGTAAGAGCAATTATGTTCATAATGCTCAGAAATTATTTTATGAGATGGCAACTGATCCGACTTCCACTATTTTCCATAAAATCCGACTTCCATTTAATCTAACCTAAACCTCTCGAAAACAAAAATTATGAGCAATATTACTGGCAAAATGCCGAAAACTGACTGAAAGTTTCCTTTAAAACAGCATTCAAAAGTTCATTTAGTATGACTTGATGACATGACGATCAATTCAAGTCGGTTGATCAAACATAGCGATTTCTATAAGCCGTCGATATCATAATGCATGAAATTTAGAAATTTATCTCGATTACGTGTATTTATTTACGCATGCATTGACGTGGCATGGCAAGAGACAATTTCAGTATATTATAGTCCTCATTAGAATAGAGAACGGCACTTTCTTTGTGCATTACTCGGCCAGAGATTTGTTAATGCTGAAAAATGTCTACCAGCACGTATGACGTCAATGCAAATTACTTATGACTTGCAAATTTAGATGAAAACAAAATTTTCCCTTCGCCGTTTACACCCATTATTTATATTTACATGTGCGATCATATCCCTCTTTCAACAGCATTAAAGTATCATTTACAAGCTCTCTTAAAGTATTCAGAACGGTATGAAGAAATTCAAAAAAGAAGAATTTTCTTCGAGAAATAAGGTAAAACAATACCGGAAATTTTGGTTACCCTTTTCCTTTATATCAATCATCTCTACCCAATTCATACTTGTCGCTACAAACGTCCTACGCATTACTCGCTGTTGCCACGTAACAAATGGGTTTCTTTAAGAGTATATTTTGCCAATTAGCGACAGACAGATCACTCAACGCATATATTATTCAAACTTATTACAATCCTCGCTTGTAACTTGTCAATCAAACTGACGTCCAGAATCGTATTTTAACTTTGCGCTTCAATAAATTTCAGATAATGTATACTCTACTAGGCATCAATCCAACAGAGAATTTTATAAACAAACTATCGAGATAAATTTTAATGAAAATCTAATTAATACTAAGAATACGATTATAATAACCGTCAGCGATTGAAGATTCACAATTGATTGATTCAGTTAACAAAATCTTATTGTGCAAGATTCAAAACTCTAATTATAATACGATTTGATGCTGTTATGTCCAACGGTACATCAGTTATAATAGGATTATATTTTGAAATTCTGCTTAATACCTTTCCAAGTACAGTTTTGACCGTACTGTACAAAGTAATAATTCCATTGATGTTCATTGATCTATGAATATGTGAATTTCTGTCATCTGACAGAAATTCGCCCAAATAATTTACCAAAACTTGATATATGCGCTTTATACATTAATTTAAACTTTATAATCAAATTTTAAATAGATTACTCGATCATCCGGTTTATGAAAATATCCAATTGTTTGTTTATATCTCGTTTTATGGATAAAATACGGGGAAAGATGTTACCCGCAAATTTGCATATAAAATATCCACTTTTATTTATTTATTTATTTATTAAACAGAATTTATGAATTCAACAAATTAATCTCCGAATAAAATTACAGTTTTCAAAAAAAAAAAAATTAAATTTATAACTTAATCTTTTACTACTTTTTAATAATAAAATTTGCATATATTTTATTATTTTATTTTTTTCCGTCGACTCTTACAGAACGAACGTAAAATTTAAAAACAACAAATCAAAACGAATTGCTCAAATGAGATAATGCATACAAATTTATGCAAAATATTAGCATGATTTAAATACTAGAAAGTAGCTAAAAAAAAATATTTTTTTTGTTTTTTTTTCCACTTTTATTAAGATTAAATTAATAAATATTTCAAGTTTATATTTTAATTAAATTAATCGACTCGAAGCTTTGTACAGTACGATGCAAAATTCGAAAATTAATATATTTTCGACATTCTTCTTTTAAAAATTATTAAAAATATAATATAAGAATTTAATTTATCATAATATATTTTTAAAACTGAGATAATTTTTTATTTAAATTAAAGTAAGCACCATAATAAAATTAGTCAATTAATATAAACTTATGCGAAATATTAATAAAATTTTGTAATTTTTTTTATAAAATTCGATGCTTTGTTTGACTATTTAACTCTAGATATAAAATATTTCATTAGATCATTAAATTTGATTAAATTAAGTGGTTACAAATCTATTAAGAACGAAATCACCTCATGGTCAATAAATCTATTATTAGACAGAACGTGGCTAAATTTGCATAAACACACATAATAATATAAATTTTAATGTATTGTAAACTTGCGTATTTATTCGCATCTGAATAAAATTATTCATTTTAATGTAATTATCAATAATTAAATTTCGAAAATATTGTAAAAGTTTGCGAGGTTCGAACCGTCATTAGTTTATCAATAGCTCGTTTTGTTAGATTGATTCAAACATAAATTTGGAAAAAGAAAAAGTATTCGAATGTGAATCTGATATACATCAACTATTCAGCGGTTGATATGAAAGAGTATCTGCACAAGTTTAAAAAAGAAAAAAAAAAGGAAAAAAATTCTGATAAATTGATGTCTTGCAGACTCATCGTAGTGTTCTGATTGAGTGCTTTGATTGTCATGTCTGGACTAATGACTCATCGCGAATAAGAATGTAAGTAGTATTCTTTCATTCATGTATCCGGATGAAACGATCGTTTATGCAAAGTTACTCATAAGAATAACCTCGTCTGTCATTTCTGACGACGGATTTATGGATATCTCTTTAAACTGACCTTCACAGAGTGAAAAATCTTTTTTTTTTTTTTTTTCCTCCTTCCTTTTATTTCCTCCTGGAAACAAACTTTAAAGAAGTGTATTTAAATAAAAGAATTACTAAAGGAATATATTTTTTTAATTTTTAATTTTAGTATAGTTAGATAAGTAAATGTATTTTTTATTGATCTATGCAATGTAAGGTAGCTTCTGTAATCATTATCTACGAAAAATACATTCGAAATGACTTTTTTTTTTTTTTTTTTTTTTTTACATCCCGAGACAATTTGAACAAATTTGGAAATAAAAATAGTTGCTTTTAGAAAGTTTTAAGTTATATCTAATGTTAGCTAATAAGTATGTTCTTTACTCTTCTTTGGAAATTTGCCTTTTTTTTCCTATTCAAAAAAGCAAAAAAAAAAAAAAAAAACTTGTTTATTGCAATATCACAAAATTGAATTTTTACACAAGGGAAATTTTATAACTGTTTGCAGCAAAAAATATTTGTTTTTGATTTGGCTAAAAAGTAAAAATTAATTAAGAAAATTTGTTTTTAAATTATCGAGATGAACATGATAGATGTATAAAAAAATAATAATAATAAATTTTATTCGTACATTTCTGATTTTCTTCTCCCTTTTTATATATATTTTTTGCTCTTTGTAATATAGAGATGATTTATTTTTAATATCCAATTAGAAATATATGTAAACGTAAACCGAGTGCATTACTAACAAGTAAGAAATAAATATATAGGCCTATATTTTTCAATTTATATGCGATTATTTAAGAAAATAGAGCGTGTAAATTGTAACAAATTTACAAATTTCTTAGCACTGTACACATGAACTTCGAAACAACGTGTGGGAGAGGTGGTCCGTTGATGTGAATTGTCCGTTGTTTCGAGGTATTGTTGTTCGCGGGAAAAAACCATAGTACAGATGAACTTATTACTTTTAGGCACTTTCATATGTTAACGGTTATTCATATCATCTTTTTTTTTTTTATCTTTGCTTGGGTCAACATCGAGCACAACTGCAGTCTTTGAGCTTTTCTTTACATTTTTTTTTTTTTTTAATATCATTATTCCGGATTTTCGGTAAGTTACACCGAAATTTCATCCGGACCATTTGAAAATTTGCCGGTTGATTGGAAATTCAACTGTAAAATGAAGTACTGGTTTAATGAACTACTGTTTTACTTGGTTTATCTGTTTACATAATTGGATATGTTTTGACTGGATCTCTTTTACTTTTTAGATGAAAAATAGTTTCTGCGTGAAAAGACATTCTACAGAGAATATGTTAACAATCCCAAAATATTTTGATACAGTTGGAATGTTAATTAATATCTTACTTACGTACAAAACTTGATCGAAACCGATTGAGCATTGCGATCTATACAAGAATACATTACGAAAGAATACGTTATTCTCTTTTATTTAAGCCCTATTTAGCGAAATTTTCAAAAATTCTTAAATAATACAAGAAACATCATTGCAGATTCGGTTGTATACTATGAAATCTACATAGGAATTATCAGAGAAGAAAAATGATGTATTTTTTGCACTCCCTTCATTTCAGCAAAAATTGATTTTGAATTAGCCAAAATTTTTAGAAGACTTTAAATGAGCTAGTGCATATTTATATCCAAATTTCATTGAAATCAACTGAATGATGCGATCTATCGAAATCTGCATAATAGGAGAACAAAAACGACTCCGTTTTTTTTTTTTTTGCCATATTCAAACCGCTGTAATTCTTTTATTAATTGGATTTGAAGTTTCAAATTTGGCCACCTGTGTCCTATCGAATACTTTACTCGAATGTTAATGTCGGATTAATAATAATTAACATAGAAATCAAAGTTATAGAGAGAGAATTTCCGTCGAAATGATTTCCTTAATAAGAGCGCTATACTTGACTTAATCACTTGCCATGCTTCTACAATAAACTAACGTTAAGATAAATTTAATATTTCTCATTTAAACTCTGCTTTATCCTTATGATTTTCAGCTTTTTTCCCCAAAAAAAATATGGTTATAGAATTTTCTCATCAGCCTCATCAACGTTAAACTTCTTCATCAACTTCAAAGCGTTAAGCTTATTAATAAAAATTTTTATATTTTCTGAATAAATTGCCTTTTAACCAAAAAAATAATTTTTACAGATCTCTTTTTGCTATAAAAAAAATATCAATTCAGGAAAAAGGTTGTGTGTGTGTGTGATTTCCGATTCTTAAACTTTTCTGTGCTTCTCTAGTAGAATATGATTTACGGTGTTATACAGGCATTATTTTCTTAAAATTATTTTAAAATTTACATTTAAACTCACAGAATAAACGTAATATTTATATAGAAAACATTAAATAAAACTATTTTTAAATTCATAAACAGCATTCCTTGATATTCTTTTATACCGTGTCTTGCTGCTTAACTAAATAAAGAGTATTAAGTTATTTAAATATGTAATTCCGTTCAAAACCAACAGAACTATAATTTTTGTTTTTCCTTCTTCCAGTTTCGTGGCTTTTAAAAATCATTTTATTAAAAGATGCCACGTAAGAATTATTCTTGTTTGCAGATTAAAACATGAAATGTCACACAAATAACATATTTTTCATGTGTGTGTGTGTGTAGATAGAAGAAATATTTTTATGGAAAGTAAGAAAGAAAGAAAAAAAAAACGTTCTGTTTTTGTATAGAGGTGACATTCCAGCACAAAAAAACGATATAGAGAAAAGAGATGCAGAAATTCGCTTCAGGCAGGTGAATTCCGAATTTGAATTTTTATTGGATTTTTGCGACTGCTTATGGAATATTTAAGTCCAATATGGGAAGAAAATATAAAGTTTTTCAGTGTTTCCAACCTCAGTAAAAGACTTTTTAAGTTGTGTTATAAGATTCTACGTCTTTTTTCTTATTTTTTTTTTTTTTTTTTGTTATGCTGCGATTATTTGAAATGAGGTGAATTTCGCGCATTCCACTTCTCTTCTTCATTAACTCGCCTCAAACTCTAGACAGTTCTTCAATCCATTATTTTAAAATATTTTTACCACAACTATAATTGCGCTAATGTTTTGCCGTTGCTACTTTTGTTTTGTTTTTTCTTTACTCAGACAGAGAAGAATTTTGCCACCATTTTCTTTTTTTAGCGAACACAGCTAATGTGATTCTCCTTTTGCTAACACGTCTAATGAAATATTTCTTTCTCAGTTCATCTAATTTTATATATATATATTTTTTTTTCCACTTACAAAAGATGTTTACCATGGAAACAACATCATTTTTAATAATAGAAAAATCTGCACATTAATAAAATGCGATTAAAAAGTACTTTATTCGCAAATTTCCTCGTCGTTTTATATACGAGTTACAAATCATGATTTGCCTGGTATTAACTTTTAAACGTATAACATATGTAATAATATATTTAGCCATTGTTATTGATAGATGCGTACTTTCAAAAGATGGTTTATCTTTCGCAAATTTATATCTTTTAAAAGTTAAATCTTTTAGAAATTTATTAAACATTTTCTATATTTCGCTATCTCTTCTGTAAATAACAACGTCGTCTTATTGATTATCGAATAAAGGAGAGGACAACAAATGGTCTCAATCAATGGTTATTGAGATCTAGAAGAAGGATTAAATAGTAGTAGTACCTATGTCACAACAATGTCGAACATTCTCCCTCTCATATTTCTATTGACATCCTGTCTCTTGTCTTTCTCTGAATTCCCTTCGACTTTGTCGACATACCGATAACACAGATGAAACTATTTAGAGAATAGAGAAACTTAGGTAAACATCTGCTTCACTTCTCCATAATTCCTTCTTCGGTTGTACGTCTTGTTAATACTTCTTCAAACATCCATAATTTTGTGGAATAGCTTTAAAAGCTGGTTGAATTGTTTTATAGAAGGATAATTGCTATACCTCGGAACCATACGGATGCAATACCCGAATATATAGTTTCTAACAAAAAAAGAACTGTTAAGAAGAGACAAAACAGAACAAAAATGTGATTACTGCATTTAAAACTCTTAAAAATCTATAATTATTAACCTCTTTAGCAAAGATCAATGCGAGATATCCAACTAAATTAATTCTGAATTATATTATTTAGCACTTTAGAAGGATTAATTGCAATTTAAACTCAAGTAAATAAGGAAAAGAAAAGGTTCCTTTTTAATACGTTAGATAAGAAACCTCTCTCTTCTTGCTGTACAGCAAAAGGTAAATTTTTGAAATTGCACACGGAAAGTTGCTCGAACTTATTCTTGTATGTCATTTTAATGAATTCCTGAATTTAATCTAGTGTTTTTTTGTTTTCTTTAACCCCCATTTTCCTTTTCGCCTGGTAGTAAATTCATTTAATTATAACGGAATAATCAACACGACCTTGTTTCGTTAAAATTCTTTAATCAAAGCTGCATAATGGAAAAGGAGGGGAAGGAAAAAAAGAAAAAACAGGACAACAAGATAAATCTTAAAACACTTATCTCTTAACACTAGAGTGAAAAATGTTATTTCACCTACGAGAATCTTTAATTAATCTTCTCCTTATTTAAAGACCTTATTTAAAACTTCACTTGATATCTAGTAAAGAAATATAGCACCTCATATTTATTCATGTAGGTGACAAGTGCTGCACATGTATAATGCATGTTGTACCTTAAACGATCTTTCTCTCTTTTCATTGTCTTCGGATGTTAAAAATAAAAAGAACAATGTCCCTGTCTGACTTATAAACAAAAGATATTTTCGTGTTTACAGAATATACGTCACACTCTAATTCTTAAGTGTTGCACTTCTACCATGTGGAGAGTGTGTGTGTGATGCATTAATCAGTCATAAAAGAAAATCTCTCTCTCTCTCTCTTTCTCTTCTCTAACGTTTCTACCCCAAAATGAACATAATGGTCGAAATCTATCGGGCGTTTAATTTTAATAATCTGTTTGTCAAACATTATCTGAATTGCTGGTCATTAGTGGCGAAAATTAATGAATTCCCAAAACTACAATCTATTCTGTTTGCTTGATGAACGCATTTATCATCATCATCTTCTTCTAAACGGATATTTTGAACGATTGCAGTTATTAAAACATTAATAGTTATTATAATAATAATAATTTTTTTTTTAATTTTGAATTTTTAGTTATGTAGAAAAATTATTTACCGGAGATTTATGTTCTCTTCTAAAACTTATAAATTGGAATTTTTTCGTCCCCCCTTTAGTCGAAGACATCAATCTTTGTTGTATCCTAGAAGATTGGAGTTTTATAAAGTTTGGGATATTGCGGAGTTATCTGAGATTGTACGGGGTTTTCTACAAAATATCAAAGTTATACAATTGTTGTTTTTAGAAGATCGATGTTTTTGCGAGTTTTCATTTTCTTTTCTAAAGGCTAGATATATTCAATAACATAAAAGATCAACAGTTTTGCAGGGTTGTAAAGCTTTGTGAGGCTTTCGACGAAAACAGATTTCTGCAAAGTTGCTAGTTTTCTTCAGAAAGAAGGGATTTCGAGGATGGTACTTTATTTATATGCAAAGTTTTCCTGTAATGACCTAGAATCCAATTTTGGACGGTTTCTGTGTTGGGAAAATGAGTCGATCATAAACGCAGTTCGACATAAATTTCGATACTACGATGCAATCTTTTCAAATATATATATATATATATATAATTTAAATATTGATATTTTCGCATTGTTTATATATATATAAACAATGTGAAAACATCAAAATTTACAATTAAAAGGCTACTAAAGGCACCAAAATATTCGTTCTCAATAGAGAAAAATATTCCTCAAATCTGATATCTTTCATTTCGCCAAACATGTCTTGGCATCACTAAGTAAAATTTTGACATGGTGGTACATAAATGGTGCCCTAGGCTGACAAAAGTGAGTGGCATCTGCCAGTCTTTGTATCCTTTCAGAGCCTGTGTTAGTAAAATATTCCAAAAAGATAGAAATTATGTAGTTCACCCACATAAATCATAAAGCAGTAAAAAAAAAGTTAAAAATAAATGTGTGGCGGTCTTAACTCTTAAAATTTTAAACTTCTGTAATAACTCTTTACAGAAGTTTAAAATTCGTGTTTTTATCTACTGGGATCAATACAGCAGAATGATTAAAACTCATAACTTCATTGCAATTTATAGAAATATATATCTAGTGTGCTCTTTCCTAGATATAGAAACATTTATTCTACATTTTTCTAGAAAAATTTTGCAATTTTTTATTATAAAAACAAAAATGCGTGGAAATGATCCGAACACTTTATAACAGCTTGCTTCTGTATATAAATATTTGTAAACATGTAAAAAGTTCTATTTTTGTACCGTTTCTTTTTAGAAAATTGCCTATATGTATTCAATTTGTCCGTCTGTGCGTCCATCCGTTATCAAATTTTCTCCGGAACAAAATCTCTGCAAAGCATTCGAATTTTAAGAGATTGTTTTTATTTTTTAAGGTATATAACTATTAATTTTAGTTGTCCGACGAGATGTCGTTACAATATGGCTGCCATTCAAAGATGGAATGACCAGCCATTTAATTATTCTACTACCTGGCTGTCTGTAAGGCTGTCCGCAAAAGATGTCGAACAGAATGTTTCATTTGTACTAAATACGATCACTTTTTTTTTAAATTTTCATATGGTCCATTACAAGATGGTGGCTTCAATGGATCACACGTATGGATGGCATACTTTCAAAATTCTGTATACTTGAATTTATCAAAGATAATACACTCATAATTTAAATAAATTTTTGTAAAAAATGATGTAGATATTTTAGAAGTTTTTATTTTTATTTCTTCTAATTAATTTTTGATAATATTTATAACGAAACATTTCCTACTTTTTAATTTTAAGAATGACGAAAGAATTTAAGTTCACAGAGGTGTTTTTACTGATATAATAACGAAAAGCATAGATAACATCCGAAAATTTCGATTAAAATCCTTTTTAAATTGATATAAAATGAAGGACAGAAGCCAGAAAACCAAGAGTAAACAAGTTATCGCAAAGAGCGCTAGATCATCAAGGATAAAGCAGATTTTTATACAAAAATTTCTGTTGTTTCTTCCCGTACGTTCCTCATAAATCAGATAACTTTATGATGACTATAGCAATTTTGCTTAGATGCCTATAAATTTTTTTTTATAAAATATAACCTTTCGCAACTTGTTTTGTTTACAGTTTAACAAGTACAGTCGTTCAGAAACATATTAGGGATTAAATATCAATCGTTTCTTCAAATTTAATTATTTATTAAATGCTAATCCTATCATAAACAGAAATTTAATGAAAATCTTGTAAAATTTCCGTTAAAAATTTTATATAAAAAAATAATAATAATTCGTACATCTTCACATTGATCCTCGGAGAATAAAGTTTATCTCGTATTCTTCCTTTAGGCAAAAAAAAGCGTATTTATTATTTGATTACATATAAAAAAAGAATATTGAATAAATTATCATTAAAAGAAAATGTCTTCTCAATGAAAGCAACTCTCGATTATTTTTTTTTTTTTATTCGTGTATTTGTTAAAAGTAATTAAATTTAAAAAAAAAAAAAATTATATACATTTACTTACATGCTCTTCTAGCTCTTTCTCTGCTTAAACATAGGAAAATATTCTTTTTGTAATCTAATTCAATCATAAACAATAAACTTACCTTTCAGCAAAATTGATGTAGTCAACTGAAAGGAGAGAGTTGCATTTAAAAGATTTTTTTTTTATAAAAATTACTTTACGAAAATAATGAAATTTTTTTTATGGTAATTATATATATATTTTTTCTAATTTATCAGTTTTACGACAATTTTTTTCTTTTTAATTCGATACAATTCTTCTTATAAACGAACAGGTTTAAAATTCGTATTTATTAACTATTTTTCTATGGCTTATATATATATATAAGGTTAAAAATCTGTTCTCGGTTCAAAGTGCTGTGTCAGGATATCGGAAAATGTCAACTAAGGAAAAGTCACAGATGTACAACATATTTTCGACAATAGACCAGGAAGTTGTCACACTGCCAACGAAGGCATATGTTTGGACACGACATAAACGTCATTTTTATATTTTAAGACCGATGGAGAAAGTTGTAACGCGGACACAAACGGAAAATTTAACATTTTTTAGCTTTTATAAAAATAAAAAATGGCATTATATATATATATATTTCGATCATTCTGAAAGAAATCTCTTATAAATCGTTCTCTTTAAATAATTTATTATGCGTGTTTTTTAAATTTAAATATATAAATATATTTAGTAATTAATTAACATTTTTTCCGTATCGCATATTTAAAACTGATGACGTACGTTTCGTCCGTTTTCTTTTTGTTTAAATTTTACTCGATAAACTTGATTGGTTAATCACCGAACGACGTAAGTCAATCGAATCGTCGTGATTTGATGATTAAAAATTTAAATGTTACAAAAGTAAATGTTGCCATTTTTAAAATAACATTACGTAATTTAAATATAATTTTTAAAATTTGACGATTTAAAAAAAAAAAAATTTTTTTTTATTCTTCGAATTCTTTTGTTTATTACGACGAAATATCTATTAATTTAAATTATAAAAAAAATAGAGGGTACATATCTCATCACACTTTTTGATGACAAGATAAAAATATTTACCATCGATTTTTGCGAGTAAATGATCATTTATTCAGATTATTTTCGAGTATAGCATAAAGAGGAGGTCTTGACGTTAGATTAATGACCAACTTTGATGTTTGATAATGTGCGAAGACAAAGACAAAGCGATTTTCCTCTTACGCACATAATAGCTCATTCAGTATTATATTGCACAGCTCCATCCATCCTAAGTACTCCGAATGCAGGAAATGAGATGTTATTTATGTAACAAAATGATACTATTACCTTTCTAAAAAGAATTTGTCGCAAATTTTCTTAATTTTTATTTTTAGAAAATAAGATATACTTTCTCTACTCCTTTTTATTTTCCAATTCACTTGTAGAATTCTCTTGTGGAGTCAAAAAGAAGAAAAAAAGAAAGGCGCTCCTTGAGTTCGAATGCTGAAGTAGAAGCTATCCTTTTTATTTATTATTCAGTTGAAAAATATAAAAGTCTTCTGCAGTATTTTTTATATTTCTATAAATATGCTACATTTTTCTTAAATCTAATATTGTTTCTCTTTCTTTTCTTTCTTTCTTTTTCTTGTTTTACTTGCAAAATATAGAAGTGTTTGACATTTTCATTTTTCCCCCACTTATTCTCATAATTTAACAAATTTTATACTAAAATTTAAATCAGTTTTTTCCTTTTCCTTACGAGTCTTATCTGAACCAAAACTTAGCCGAGTGCAGAAAAACTGTAGTCTTGATAAAATAGAAATCCCACGAGTTTCCTCTTTTCGCATCACTTAAAATGATGCTGAGTTTCCTCTCTCTCCTTCATCTAAGGAAATAGGATATTCGGAATTTCCTTCCTTTTGTTCATTTAAAGAAATGGGATACTTCCTATCATCGTTTCGCGTAAAGAAAACATGTATTTAAGAGTTCATATTGATCTTGACAGTTATCCTACCGATAAAAACCATTTTTATTTACTGTTTTCAAGAAAATTTTATTTGTTTCAAGTAAACCATTCGAATTTCATTAATTCTCGCTAAACACTAATCCAAAATGTTAAATATTTTATTTTTTAGGGGAAATTTCTTACTCGTCTTTTAACATTATTGGTTTCTGTCGGATATCAATGATGTAATCTGGCATGTTAAGGAATATTTATATACCGATTTTCGGTAACATATCCGGTATCGTGTACCATGCTAGTTTCGACTGGTTTGAGTATCCGAAGTTACTCTAGTTACATGATAAATTCGAAACCCTGATTGGCATCTGGCCAATATGTGACAAGTCAGTCACTATATGCAAATGACTAGATAGGATTAACACTTCGGTTGGATTTGTATCCCAAACAAGATGCGTAAAACTAATTAACCTTTTATCACTCCACTAATTTACAACGAGTAGACTGTCAGAAGTTGATTATATAAATATAAATTTTATATAAAGGAATGTGTGAATAACTATCTCTATCTCTCTCACTTTGTGGTGGAATATATTTGGTTTATTTTATTCTTTTAAATCTTAATTGCTTTATTACGGGATTATCTTTATTTGTAGTTAACAAATATTATTGCTTGAGGCGTTAATGCAACAACGTCATTTCTGAACTTTACTACCAGACTTCTGAAGAATACCTCGGAAACTATCATACTTTTTGAACTAACTCTTGGAAGATCTTCAGAACTTGTATCAATTACCTACTCCACTAATCCTAAAGTGGTCCCCGAAGAAAGATTTAAGTTTGGGCAACATTCCCTCGAGCTATTTTTGAATTTTGGAAGAAGACAAAAAAAAAAAAAAATCAAAGTCCGTTCTTACTATAACTCTCTTTTAACGAATAACGGCAGTGTTAACAGTAGATGTTGTGCCTGTAAATCAATTGCTGATGTCCATAACGACAGCAAAAACGCTTTTTTTTTTTTTTCCTAAACAATAACACAAGAAAAATAACTTTATCTGTTTTCATCCAGCTGACGTCAATGCTGACCAGATGTAGCACCTTCGGAAATAACGCTGGTTATGTCTAATTGTGGTCGAGCCCGTTGTCTGTTTAAGTTGTGTTTGGAACACGTCAATGCTATCTCATATTGGAAATAGCTTGGAGGAATTTCCTTTACTTCTTCTCTTCCGCTTATTTTTTTTTTCTGTGTGTGTTGACTGCTTCTGACAAGACACTAATCTGATTTGTTATTTTTCTAACCTTCATGCTTTATCCATTTCTCTAAGACCCGGGGGCTTCTACTCATCAGAAATATTTATTAGTGATTGATATTTTATATATTTTCTTTCTGATATTTGAAAGTTTTTATTAATTAAGATTTGTGTTTGTGTATATATCATAACATTTTTTTTAAACGTGGAATATTCTATAAAAATAATTACAAACTATAAATGCAAGTAAGGCATTGCAAACCATTTCTTATAACTGGAAGCAGGAATCTCTTTCCAAGATTTGCTATAAAAACATTATATATATATATATATATACATATACAAATACAAATTCCATAAAAAGGAGAAATCTCTAAAATTCAATACGTTTTTCAAATATTTAAAGTGACCATAAAATCCTTACTGCGTATAGATTTACGTCTTCTCAGCAGGAAGTACATAATCTTAACCGAGCAGAAAGTGTTACTTGTATCAAGCTTTGCCTCGCATCGTTGAATCCAAATCCTATTCTACTCTTTTCTCGTGCCCAAAACATATATTTCTATATGCTTCTTCCGTACACAGATAAGGATAGGAAAAAAGAAAAAAAAACTGTTTTCTACTCGACAATTTTTGCAAAAACGACTGGAGAAAAATTAATTTCCCATCAATCGTTAGCATGACAGCTTCAGTTTTCCTAACTTAGTAACACCTGTCATATGGACGGAAACAATTCCTTCCATTATAACCTTCTGTTGGAAGGAGATAAATCGTCTTATGACAGATGAAAGTAAACATGTCTGCAGAACTATCGACAGTTTGTTGTCTGTCATAAGACACCGCTGATAGAATGCACATTACTACATTGAAATCACTTCTTTGTGGGATGGAATGAAGCGAGGAAGACTTTTATCTTGTTGTTTTCTCTTTGCATTACAGTTCGTCTTTACGCTTTGTTAGAGAAGAAAAGAAGTTTTTTTTTCGTTGTTGCCTGTTATTAGATACTTCTAATCCATATTTTACTTTCATTAACTTCATAAATTCCATTACAGAGATTAATTATATCAGTTGTAATAGTTCACTAGTTCTATTAAGTGTAGTTATTTTAATTCGTTCATTATTTTTTTATTAATCTAGTTCTAGTAAAAGATCTAACTGTAGTAAGTTCATACTACTGAGTTTATTAGATATATTTCTCTAAATTAAGTTGCTTCTTAGCATTATTACTCCTCCTATTTTTAATAGTTTCAATCACTTTTATAATTTCATAATGTGATCTTAATGTGCTCGTTCTTAGCGTGATCAACTAGAGCAATTTATAAGTGAATTGCTAGTATTTTTATCTTATATCTGTTAATTTTTTCTAGTTCTAGTAGTATATTTTTGAGATATTAATTCCCTATCTCCAGATTTTAGTAGATTTCTGTTAGTTAGATTGCTTTATTTTTTTATCGAAATTGCATGACTCATTCTGCGATATTTATCAAGCTTATAAGATAATAAATAAACAGCTATAAACACACAAATTTTGCATTTTCAGAGCTGCAAATTTCTCGAAGAGCAGACACGACAGCTGAAGACATTCAGAAAAGTTTTAGAACCGTAAAACAAAAGACGTTACTGTTAAGGGATTTACTGCTGTTGGGGGGATCTATCTACATAGTTACCCCTTTTTTTCCTTTGTTGTTCTGATTCTAACTGCAGAAGTAAAGAATATTCTCTAAGATAGAATTCCCTTCGATACGCATGGGTGTAGTTTGTTTAACAAACTGCGAGAGGAAAGCATAAAGTTTAGTCCAGATGGAAGCAACGTATGGTATTGAATAGTTGCAGTAGAAATATTTACATAAAATGAGAAAAACCATCTAAAAGAAAATAAGTTGGTAGAGTAAGGTAAATTTATCAACATCCCAACTGGAAAGATTTGTGTGGAAGATTTTTATCTTTTTCTGTTTTGGAATGAGGAACTCTTTTACACTTCACGTCCTTCTGAAACTCTTTATGAAACTGCTCTTTTTTTTATGCAACAATATTTATAAAACTTATTTATATTTAAAATTTTTCTTTTTATTTAAGTATTAAAGTAATTTATTTCTCGATTTTTGTTAAAAATATTAATTTTAAAAGTTTTTTAACCAATTTGTAAAGAAAATTTTATAGATGTGAGAAATATAAACTTCGATTTTTTTTTTTTTTTACATCTGTGTTTGATATCTGTTCGAAATTTTCTCCTTCAGAGTTGAATAGATATCCATCTAGCTCACATTTTCAATTACTGTCGAGATTTAGGTAACATTTCCATCGATGGCACAAAAGTTTAGTTTATTGTTGGTATGTTTACAAATAGTTTGTGATAAAATCTTGCGAGCATTTTTTTTTTATGTGGTAAATACAAAATTTTTCTCATATTATACAATAATTTTTAACATCACATTAATTTCCAACCGAATTCTTAACATTTTTCTTAACTATTGAACATCATACTTTTCAGTTTAAAATGTCAAGATGTAGTTCTAAATGATGAATAGTTTCAAAATTTGGCAATTAGATTTGCGACTAGGTTTTCAATTATCAAATTTTAAATTTATTTAGTTAGTAAATTTTAAAAAATTTATTGAATTTAATTCCAAATTCGAATATGAAATTTAAAAATCATTAAAAGCTATTTCTGAACGTAGTTGCCAATTTTTGAAGCAGTTTTACTTGACTCCAAATCTTGTTACCAATACAAGAAACCATTTTAAACTAGTTCAAACTTAAAAAAATTCCAAATTTAGATTTAAAATTCTGAAATTATTGAATTTGTTTATTGTCCTAGTTACCAAGTTCTGAAACCATTGAACCTGGTTGTTTCAAATCTAGTCAAAAGTTTGATGCCATTTGAACTTATTTCAATGTCAATTCCTAATTATTTTAAACTTATTTTGAATATAGTTACCTTGCTTTGGAACCATTTGAACTTAATTCCAAATCTTGTTACCAACATGAAACCATTGAAGCTAGTTTCAATCTAATTACCAAATTCCCAATTTAGATATAAAATTTTGAAACTATTAGCTCTATGTCCAAACATAACTACCAGTTTTTTGCAACTATTTAACTCTAAATCTAGTTACCAAATTTTGAAGGCTCTGAACTTAGTTGTAGATTTACTTAACAGATTGAAATCATAGAATCTAGTTTCGAACTTAATTTCAAATTTAGAAACCAAATTCTGAAATTATCGTATCAAATTCTTGAGTTAATTACCAAATTTTAAACCTTATTTGAAACCTAGTTACCAAATTTTGAAGCAATTTAATTTAATTCCAAACTTTGGCACCAACATGAACCATTGAACCTAGAGTATATACAGTAGATCCTAATCTTTGGGAACCAAATTCCCAATTTAGATATAAAATTTTGAAATTATTGGATCTATATCCAAACATAATTATCAATTTTTGCAACTATTTAATCCATATTAATTAGTTGCAAAAATTTAATTAATTCTAAATCTAGTTAGGAAATTTTGAAACCGCTGAACCTAGTTGTAGATTTACTTAACAGATTGAAATCATAGAATCTGGTTTCGAACTTAATTTCAAATTTAGAAACCAAATTCTGAAATTATCGTATCAAATTCTCGAGTTAATTACCAAATTTTAAATCATATTCGAAACCTAGTTACCGCATTTTGAAGCAATTTAACTTAATTCCAAACGTTGACACCAACATGAACCATATTGAACCTATATAGATCCTAATCTTTGGGAACCAAATTCCCAATTTAGATATCAAATTTTGAAACCATTCAAAGCTATTTTTAAACATGATATTTAAATTTTGAAACTATTTTAACCTAATTCAAAACCTAGTTTACTAAATTTTAAAGCCACTAAATCTATTTACCAAATTTCAAAATCTAATTGACCGAACGAAACCATTGAAACTAATTCTAAACTTAATGGTTTTCAGCATTTGCTAACTAAATTTTGATATCTGTAACTTGATTCTAGATTCTGTTATAAAGCCACCAAAATATTTTTTTATATAAAAACTCTTTAATTAAATATTAAAAAGATCAGTTTAAACTACTGCACTAATATATAAAAAAAAATTAGAATAAAAAATATGATACGGTTTTATTTTTTCATATTTGGCTGCATTTCAGGATTTAAATTAAATAAGAAACTTTCTTAAATTAATAATAAAATTATACATGCTTTAATACAAACATGCGACGATAATAAATTTTACTTAAACATAAATATTATTATAAGTTGACAATTTTTTAGGGGGAGAGAAAAGTATAAAATTACTCATTGATTCTTCATTCCTTCTAGAAAGATTGAACCGAGGAAGAAGAAGAAGGAAAAAAAAAAAAAAAAAAAAAGAAATTCTGCTGTCATGAAAAGATACCAATTCAGTTCTAGAAAGAAAATTAAATTTACTTATAACAAGAAATATCTTTCGGAGTTCAATATTATCGTTTAATAGTTTCTAACAAGATTTTCTTTATTATTGTCTAGATATGACAAAGAAAAATATTTTCTTAGACAAATTACAAAAAAAAAAGAAAAGAAAAAAAAATTCACAAAAGAAAGAAAGACGAAACTTTATTTTTCATTAAAGAATGAATTTTTTTATGTATGGGAGTGAAAATTTAAAAAAAAAAAAACGAATATAATCTAATACTGTATATGGGTTTGGAACTATTTTGGAAATTTTTATCGAAACTTGCGTTGATTTATTTTCGTTAAATTATTAAATTTTCGTATAAAATAATCACGTAGAGAGTCCATAAAATAATTAAAAAAAAAATATATATATAAACTTTTGAACAATTAATAATATATGGAACAGTAGAACATCGTTTAATCTGAATTAATAGGAGAAATTGTCCATCCGGATTAGAGATATTCCGGATTAATGATGTGAAACTGTCCAAATGCAGATTCGATCGATAAATGATACTTCGAACTCGGTGTGTTAACTCCATTTATGATAAACTGTTTCCCCTATATCGTTTATTTTAACCGTTAAAAAATGCTTTTTTAACATAAGCAGTTAGTGTTTTTATATACGAAAATAATGCCATTAAAAATACAATGCAGTATGTATGGTGAGTGTGCATAAACAGCATTTTATACTAAACAGTATAGTATGCAATATCAACTGAAATCGAGAATTTTGCTCAATTATTATTTGCTATAATTTTTTCCGGATAAAGGAGACGATACCATTAATCCTGATAGATGTGCGGATTAATGGTATTGTCCAGATTTTCGATGTTCTTACACTAATATGACAATTATAAAATGTAGAAATTTTATGTATATAATTGTATAGAAACATAGCTGTAAACGGTACGCATAGGAGTACATTTAACACCTTAGTTAAACAGAGAGATTTCCATTTAAACACTAGTCAAATAAAATTACATACTAACTATACAAACTACTCTACGAATACTATGTATACACTATGTAAAACGTTATATGGTCTGCAGACGTTCGGGGTTAAAGTAAGATTTGTAATCAGTCCGTATGAATACAAACACAAACTTTATCCTTGCACATTGGCAGCAGATCTAATTCTATCCATTTGCATAGTCCATAAACGCGATGTAAATTCTATTATCGATTTATTTTGACGAGTGAAGCCTTCTAAATTCCAGATTGTCCCTCGCAACACGCATCAAATTAATTTATAACAATTCGAAAACTACTTAATTAGGAAACCAACACACACGCTTTCGCGCACCTTCCTTTTTAGATAATTATATTACTCGAGCGAGTTATTATCGGTAACAATCAGAAAACTGCAAAGTTGGTGGTGAAGAAGAGATGTTGACATTCATATCACATTTCCACCAATTAAACAACTTGTAATTACACACCTGATATGCATACACGACCACTTCAAAGCGCATCATACCCTCATTGGTTGTATGTAATTAGTCTCCAACAAGTCCTCTGATGATGTTTAATTACCAATTGGAGTCAGTAAACAATGATTAGAGATCTCCAGGGTGAATGCTCTTTGATAAGAATATAGAATCTCAACTAATTGATTGTCTTTTGTTTCGGCTTCTAAAACTTTATTGTTTCCACATAAAACGGGCACGTTGGAATGACTATCACTATCCACGTTTTTATCGTTCCCACATTATAGCAGAATTTAAATCTATTTTGTGCATAAAATTCATCACTAAATACGACCGTAATGAAGAAAAAATGGCGTGTTTCGACGCTATTGGACGATTTTGAAAATTTGAAATTATCTCTTACGTAGCTCTTCATTGGTGCCTTTTTAACTTTGATCGTTCAGTGGTTAAAGTGACATTACGTCATAATAAATACACAGTTTCGATTCTTCTTAGATAACTTTAATCAGTAATACCGATTTTTATTCATCGAATCTCGATAACAGTAGAGATTGGCGGTTCTATAATTTGGCTTTAAGACCGATATAGTAAATATAACGAGTGAGCTGATTGGTGCTGAAATTTTATTGGTTATTTTTAAAAACACTCGGTGTGACGTGCGAGTAATCGCGATTACTAGAAAAAGGAAAGATGATTTACAATCGATTTTACTAATTTTATAACTCGAATTATCATTTTACGGCTAACTTTCGAGGATAAAAATAAACGAGTTCAGCGATAAATGAAGTTAATAGCTGAGAACATGTGTGTGCGTGTTAGAGATAATCGAACTTTTCTATCACGAATGCCGCCGATAAAATTATTCGATATTTCGAAATGATCGAAGTAATCGTAAAAATCGTTTCGAGTACTTCATTCAAGCATTAATTGATGCGATTGTTCTCATCATATGGCGAAGAAAAGAAGACATCTGTTGTCTGCAGTTGGATAATTTCTGCAGTGGATAAAGTAAACATAGTTTTGCTTTACCTCATCACGAACACGACCGATATACGAATATATATTTTTAGAATTTATCTCCATTCGATTTTGTTAGATAATGATAAAGGAAATCTTTCCATAAAGATATTTTCCCAGTCCTTTTTAAAGGTTTCTATCTCCAACCGATGTTGTTTTGTTTCATTCCTGTTAAAGGTTTCTTTCTCCATCTCTGAAGTAGTAGTAGTATTAGTAGTAGTAGTTATTGTTGTTGTTTGTTTGAAAACACGAAATAAGAGAGTTACTTTCGATAGATGCACATTACAGTTTGAGAAAATATTTGTTTTTCTTAGTTTATTATTTCTGATAACGAAAGCAGGAAGGAAAAATTTTAGAAAGTAACATTCAATAATGTAGATGAAGCAGCAGGATCGTAGCAATAGAAGTAAAAGAGAATGGATCCGATACAATAAACACTTTCATGTACGATTCCTTCGCCTTCATTCATGTGCAAAGAAATAAATAAAAGGTTGTAAACGGGGAAAAAACCTTAGAGGTTAAGGAGAAAGAAGCAACCATAAGGAAAAGAAGGAAAGAGGCAGCAATAAAGGTTAAGAAAATAACATCCCAACAAGAGTAAATGTTACATGAAAGAAATAGAAAGCCTTACGAAAATACAACAAAAAGTGGGGGGAAAGGGTGTAACGTGAGGTTTTTTTAACCTTATCAATTTTATCTAAAGATGATGATGATGATGATTACAGGTCGAAATTTTAATAAAATTATTTTATTTTTGCATATTTAAAAAAATTTTAAAACTTTTTTTAAAAAATTGCTTTTTTTTCTCTTTTAAATTATTATAAAAGTAACATAAACGATTTTATTGCAATCGAAAATATTCGACAGTAAACTTTTTTTTTTATAAATTTATGTGAAATATAATAACATTTCGGAATTTCTCAAAAAAAAAAAAAAAAAAAAAAAAGTTGTTTCTTAGAAAAGATTTTTATTGAAGGAGGCTCGAAATAAGTCTGCATTTCTCCCTTAAAAATGTTAGTGTGGCATAAGAAATATATTATTTTTAGAAAAGAAAATGTCTTAAAAGACTGTTATATATATATTTCTTGCAGATATGCTATTATAGCGGAGTGGATTTGAGTATCATTCAAATTCTGTTTTTCTTAGGTTTGGGATGTAAATATTTGTTTTTTTAAGAAATAATTTACTTGCTTTTACTCTTACTATTCTTATATTTTTATATGGAAGCTGTCAGCTGTAAATTTTGCAGTTTCACATAACACTCTCTGATAGTACAAAATTGCAAATATGATGCAGTCGAATATTTCCAGTAAAGTGAGATAGTTCTCTTTATTCAAAAGTTTTGATACTGAAAATATGGAATATAAACTATTATGTAAATGTTTTCGGCATATAAATTATGCTATGGTAGATGGAGAAATGTATTGAGCTACGTTTTAAGAAAAATTCAAAGATGTTATATAAAATTCGATATAAAAAAAAATATATCAAAACGTCTTCAAACATTTTTTATATCTGCTATGTCTACAAAGACAAAATAGTGAACAATTTTTTTTTCTGTACAGAATAGCGAGAATTATGCATCAGAGAAGTATAAATACTAAGGCAAACTTAATTAAAATTATGAGAATTTTAAAAGGATTTTTATTTTTTGAAATATTTTCATTCTAATTTTACATAATTTTGTTATGTATATAAATTTATTGAAGAGTATCTGAAAAATTTAATTTCGTTGTGTTTAAGTAAATTGCTATATATGAAGTCTATCACTTGATTCATTAATCAAGTGATAGACTTTCGAAGACGATCTAAATATCTTAAGTACTGTCCTTAGATGTATGTTGGATTAACTAAATATAGGTCAAGAAAACTCGTATAAGTACTTTCGACTCATTAATCAAGATCAAAATATTTTATAGTTCGTGGCTACTCATATGAATACTTTTGACCCATATGAATTCATCGAATATAATCTAGGAATAGTTCTTTAAGATTTTTGAAAAAAATCTCATTCAGAAATAGAATTTGTAAGAAACATTAGAGCACATTCTTAAGTTATGTATTCTAAGATCCAAATATGAGTCAAAGTACTCCTAGTGGATCATAGTTGCTTATACAGGACGTTCCGGAACGACGTGGACAAACTTATAGAGGAGGTAGAAGGGCTCAAAAGAAGCCATTTTTGTCTAGTCAACAGGGGGGTCTAAAGTGCTTTGTTTCCTAGTTATAAGATGTGAAAGGGGCACCTACATCTTATGTTCTATCAAACATTGTCGCATGTCAGCTTCTCTGTAAGGCAATTAGTTGTGCAGAGAAGTAGCAGGTAAGGCAATTCCGAAACACATTTTAGTCGATTATCTCGGAAATGGTGCACCCTATCGAGGTGCTGGAGCCTTTTATGTGTAATTTTTAATGCTCTTGAAGAATACAGTCTCACATTTTTAGAAATTGCAAAGTGTCCATCTTTTTTTGAGATAAAATCCTCCCCTCAAACCCTCATATTTCCACCCCTACAGTTGCTACCACAACGATCGATATGCCAGGTTATTGCAATCTTCTAACTAGTTCCCTGTGCCAAATATCATAAAAAATGAAAAAATCTTTTTCTTTAAATAACGCAAAAAGTACAGTTTTGGATGTCCCTTTCACGTCTTATAACTCTGAAAGAAAGCACTTTAGACGCCATGTTGACTAGAAAAATGGCTTCTTCTGAGCCCTTCTACCTCCTCTATAAGTTTGTCCACGTCGTTCCGGAACAC
>WUQG02001004.1:0-12357 GCA_011317285.2 Androctonus mauritanicus | reverse complement strand
CAAGAAGTTCTACTCAGTGCTATTCCCTTTTAGGAATAGGCTAGTAGCGCCCATACACGGCCATTACACATAGAAATCTGTAGTAGACCCCTAAACACTGCATATGGCCTATCTCATTGCTTTTTTTTTTTGGCCAATTGGCCCTCCTGAGTCCTATTCTTCCTCATCTTCCTCACTATCACCACCTGCCTCATCCTCACCCTCCATACCCATAGATTCAGTCAAAATGCCGTTTCATCCAATTGGTGTCTGTGTCCAAGCAGTTACTCTTATGGCTCTAGGCTTTGATCTACAACATATTGAGGACATCACTAGCATGTCTAGTTGGACTATCAAGCGCTGGTTTAAGGTAGCAAAGGAACGTGGCTTCAATCCAGAGATAGACAAGTGGGTTTTGACTGAATATGTGGAAGATGCATCCCGATCTGGCTGTCCTAAAGAGATTACTCCATCAATTGAGGATTCTATTATTTCTTCTATTAAAAAAGACCATGTTGGACGTGAGAAATCCTCTGAATTCCTTGCTTTTGAAATCAAATTCTCTTCAACTTCTGTTAAGAATGTCCTTGCAAAACACAACTTTCATAGTGTTAAACCCACCAAAAAACCTGGCCCTACTGATGAATTCCAAAGAAAACACCTAGATTTATGCCTTGCCCATAAAGACTGGACCTTAGAGGATTGGAAGAATGTTATCTTTACAGATGAGATATCAGTGGCTTTAAACCAGCGGTGTGGGGGAGTTAGGATCTGGCGTACTCCCTCTGAGGAGCATGATCCTACCTGTATTCAATGCTGGTGGAAAGGTAACTCTAATTTTATGGTATGGGCTGGCTTTTCTTATGATAAGAAAGGGCCTATTCATATTTGGTCTCCTGAGACAGCTCAACAAAAGTGATAGGCCACTAAGGATATTGCAAAGTTGAATGAGGAATTAGAACCAGTATGCAGGCAAGAATGGGAGCTCAATACAAGGATGTCAAGAATGAGGCTCAGAGGCAATATGCCTGGCTGTGAGCCAGTCTGGAATTGGAATTGGATGAATGGCCATTTGGAGCGGAATTCTAAAGGAGGGATTGATTGGTGGCAGTATAATAAGGTGAGATGAGCTTCCTATAGAGTATTCTAGCCTCACTAACTCCCTAATAGGAAGTCCTAGTTCCAAAGCTGATTCCCTTTACCAAAGAATGCATGGTTGATCATCCAAATACTATAGTCCTTGAAGATGGAGCACCTGCTCATCATCACCATTTCCAGGGGTCAACTTATCAAGTTTTTTGGGTGCAGAAGATAATGGATTGGCCTGGCAAGTTATCTATAGATTATTGCTTGTATGGGGTTGAATACTAACTTTTTTCTCTACTATCTATTAGGCAATTCCCCTGATCTCAATACTATAGAAGCAGCCTGGCCATGGCTAAAATGACAAACTACCTCCCGCGGCGCTCCCTGAGATAAAAAGACTGGAAAACAGGCATGGATTGATGGGTGGAATGAACTGCCCCAGGAGAATATTCAGCAATGGATTGAGCGGCTAGTCCACCATATACAGGAGGTCATTGAGCATGAGGGGGGGAATGAATATAAGGAAGGGACTACTGGCCGTGATAATAGGGAGTGGAAGGGGAAGAGAATAAAGGGAGAGCTCTCAAGGCGCCAGGATCTAGGAGATGGTCCTCTTTTCTAGGTGTGGCAGCATTGTATATAGCTTCATATTGGCCTATTTAGGAAGGCTACAGAGTAGGTAGACAGCTTCCTTAGCTGCTTTAGTGGGATGGCCAGGCCAAGTGACCTCTCATATAAATTACTATGTGGTCAGCCTTAACCATACATTACAGCCAAGCGCCTAAAAAAATTACTAGCGTCGAGTGGAACTTTTTGTCCTCACCTCCGTAAAGAGTCCTAGTGACCAAGCTTGATAACCTAGAAGTGGGTAGGGATTCCTTAGGATACCTTTATACCCACGGATGTTTATCTTCCAGGCCAAAAACCATTTGAAAACCGCACATTTTCGGGATACTCAGAGTTCGTCTAATTTAACAGCTCTATTTGACTCTACTCCGCACATAGAGGCAGAAGACAGACTTGATCTCACTACGGAGTACATACTAGTTGAAGATCTCAACTACAGAACTGAAGACCCTGTCGGTTCGTGTCCATGCTCCAATCAAACTCTGCTTGTCCCATGTTTGGCATAATCCACCGTAGATTATCATCATGATCAAAGCCTGGCCCGATCAACGGCCTGAAAACAAATTGGTTGGAAGAGTGATCACCACTAAGATTGCTGTAAGGAGACGTCCTCCTGCAGATCTAGAGTTTACTAACGAGGAAAAAGCACTTGAGTAAAATCAATAGTCGCTCAACAATGTGATGAGAAGAATGAATTGCGGTAGTGTATGGAATACTACTCCACTTTGTGGATTCATCACATATCGCTAAGGGGGTTCAAGAAAAGGAAGTCAGTGTGGGATGAAATGGGAAATGGAAAGCCATATAAGTCTCTGCCTTCTTCCTGAAAACGTATCTCCTCATTCAAGCACAACAGCAGAAGACAATTCTACTTCGATCTTCTCTCAAGTCCATTTTCTCCCAAACATTCTCTTAAGATGCGTTTCTTTCAGATTACCTCTGCCCTGGCTTTGGCCACTGCTGCAAATGCCGCAATGAGCGCTTCCACGATGCAGTCCAACATCGATCAAATCACTGAGTTATCTTCGGACACCAACGAGATTGCCGAGAGCCTGTCTGTCACAAACATATTCCAGAAAGCTCCTGTATGAACCCCCAAGAAAGCTTTACGGTCACAGTTGATGTTGATTTTCATATAGCAAGTGATCAATAACTTCAAAAGCATAATTGAGACTGCCACCAATGACAATTCTGCCATGGACAGCAAGCGCAGCCTGGAAGCCCGACAGGAGTGCTTAGATGTTGCGGACGTTGAACAATGCGAGATCGTGGAAGACCCGAGCGAGATTCTTGGGAGAAAGAAGAAGCGTCAGGACCCTGGATACAGCGATGCCGACCAGCAAGGAATCTGTAGTGCTTTCCGAGTCGTAAGTCATCTATTCCGTGGAAGTCGTTCCTTTCCAATAATGCTAAAATGGGAATAGTTTGTGCAAGTTAACGAGAAACTTCTGAAGACTCTGATTGGCAAACACAGCCTCTTGAGTCCCACTCCTTTCACTCAGCCTGTTGCTGCCATACTGAGGACTCTGGAGTATGCTATTGACACCCTTGCATTTGGTATCATTGATGTCGTCCCGACTTCTTGCCAGGATGCTACTCAGAACAAGAACTCTCTGGACGCGATTCTTCGTGACGCCCAGGACACCTACAACATGGATTTTTGACCTGTCTCCCTAACTAACTACGGAAGTTGCCAGAGGTATACGAAGCATAATGCTTTTGATACAATTATGTCCAATAATTTATTATTATCAGCAGATAATAAAACAAACAATATACTCTATTAAATGTAGCCTAGAGTACACGATATTCTGAGTGCTTAACTATATAATGTGCGGCCATGTTGGCCACATATATCAGATCCTTGTCTACGCTGCATGTGTTCAAAATAAAGAGAGTGCATGTATAGTGGTTAGGTTTTTGCAAATGCCAGCAAGGTATAGTTCCAACAACTCAGGTTCCGTTCATGGCAGGAAATCAAGACATCAGAGTTGGTCTACACCATAGAATTCTTTGCATATTAGTGATGACTGTGCTGTCACAAACTACTGATCGTGGAAAAATAGACATGACAGTAACCCTCTGTTGCAGTATTGTGAATTGAATACTTGAAAACTTAGGCACAGAGGACACAAAAAGATAGGAACAAAAGCCATAATCCCCTGCCCACCAACCAACCAATCTCTTGTCTCCAATTCTCAGACTAGACCACTATGCAATCACTCCACCAAGAATGTTTATAGACACCTGGCAAGGGTCGAGCACAAAGCTCCACCCACTCCTGAGTCTTCAATGGAGTAGCATAACTATATGGGTCTCTCCACTGCTGTGGGGGAGGGTATGGTGAGGTATCAAATACCAGACAAAGCATGTATCTCTGAGTATCTGGAAAGTTCTTTGCATCCTTTGCAACATCCGGTGTCAGGAATACACCTTTCTCCAGGTGTACGGTGTATGTCTTGGGCACAAAAGCATCCTCTTTCAGCCAATACTCATTTAACTTCCGTATGTTCTCTGGGTCATCTGGTAATGGTACACGGCGTTTTGTGAGAGTCAGTCTCATGTCAAACTGAGTTATCAAAGGCAAGTCCTTGGAGCTGGTGTTATGGCTGTTGCTGTTGGTATTGTTGATGATGATCTGGTCAAGGGCCTTGGGTCCCAAGTTCTCCCATTCAAACTCAGCAGCAATCCATACTATTAGCTCCCTGGCACAGAACATCTTTGGTTACCAATCAGCTATGTCACAATCTAAGATCTTGGACAGGAAATAATCAACTGACCTTCCCTGTGCCGTCCGCCTTAAACTCCATCCAAGAAGTCGGTCCCAGGTCCCGGCACCACATCTCACTTGTAAGAATAGAGAGTAGAGTTTCGCTCATACTGACAATCAATATGAATTATTGTAGTTGAGGGTATGTGAGAGAGAGAGTGTGTGTGTGTATCTGTAAGTGCTTGTTGTTCTTTCCTTTGTACCCCGACTACGGCGGACTGTAGCTACACAACTGCACAGGTTCGGGATGGATGGGAGACAAGCCGGATTGGGTGAACCAATACTACAATACATCAAGGACCAGGACCCAGTATCCTGCTCAGTGTTTTCCCGACATCAATGACCTTCCAACTCAAGCAGAAGTCCAGTATAAGTGGCCCAACATTAAAGGAAGCGAGTATCCTGAGGAATGTAAATAGTGCCTTATTTATTTCCTCGTTTTTACCATGATTTCACATGTTTCATGATAGACATTCTTACATATTTGACATGATTCTGATTAGCTTAAAAAATATATAAAGGCAAACTCTACAGTTCCTATTTATTTTCATATTTAGTGATGTTATTGTATTATAACAGTTTTGCAGGTTAAAATCAAATAATATGACAATCACTGCACCATGGAGGTGCCTGTGTATGGCGTTGTTCTGCTGCAGGTGCTGGTTCAGTAGATACAATAGATATGGCTTCCTCCACCTGGCTTCTACCCTGGATGAGGTCCCTGCCTTCCTGGACAAAAAGGCCTTCTTCAGTAGCTATCTGTAGATATGGCAAACCCATTGAGCCTTGAGCACAGCAGTCGATACGTGATCGATTGGGCCCTAGATGGCAATGATGTACGTATGCCATTGCTTCTTCCCGTATTTCATCCCAAGAGCAGCCGCAGGTTTTAAGGCTGTAGCCCAGTACAGTGCCTCTCTCTCCCACGACTTGGGCCGAGTTTGGACTCTCGCTGTCCGTCGATCTCGAAAACCTCAGTTCCAACGATGGTCTCTGGTTCTACTGGCTCTGTCTACAAGCCTATACGGCTCTTGCAAAGGCCTTCATCCCGGCTCCAGCTACTGAAGAGCAACGTCAAAAGATCGAGGCCTTTCAGGGTCATCAACACGAACTATTACCATCCTCCGAGGCGATGCCTAAGTTCAAGGCTACTAACCTATGTTGCAGATCCAGCTCGAAAGGCTGGTTCGATGAGGTTGTCACGAAAAACGACCAACTTATGAATGCTGCTGTGGGTGCATGTCTTTGTTAGGATTTCATGGCGAATGTGCCAAGGACCCATCCTTTCCGGTCGAGATCTGAGTCTGTTGACATGGTGACATACTTTGATGTGATGCTTAAGGATGCGGGTGCTGTATGGAAGAAGGAGCTCTGCGTATTGAAGTTTCTGGTCCCTAGATTTGTGTAATATTTTCTATGGTTTCTTGATAGTTGCTATTTGACCTATCTTGGGAGCATAGCTGATAGATGTCTGCCCTATAGGGGTACAGAATAAAAACTATATTATTGTTTGTTTCCGATAGGGTGTGGAAAACAAGGTTTCCCATCCACTCAGCGACTCCTATAGCTGGCTGCAGCTTGTATGAGTGGTTAGGGCTGGGATGGGGTAATAGTGTACAGTAGGCATAGCTTTGGATTATCATATACCCTGTAGAGTACAGACTAATACGTTGAGATTTCTATGCTTTTTGGCTAGTGAGCTATAGACACATGGGCCCTCGCTTGTCGGTCCTTAATCCAAGTCAAGATACTTGAACATCCTATCTACACAGCATCTAAATTGCATACGGCTTTTCCTCGCCGGAAAGATGACTTGAACGACGACGTCCAACACTCCTCTGTCTATCAGCCTCGAGAGTCTGCGCGAACTTGCTGCTTGCCCGGATCGCCGGCCCCTTCCAGTAGCAGACATAGATCGGAATCATGACCAGCACGGCAATGCAACCCAGCAAGGTACTCGCCCACTGCAAATGCAGTCGACCTCCGATATTCTGGTACATGGGGACCGAATACATCGTGGCTATTCCCGCGAGCAGGTCCCGCGCAAAGCCATTCCCCCCAGTCGCAGAGGCCGAATACGCCCCGTACGCAGCCACCATGTAGTCGATCGTGGCCATGTAGATGGCGTAGTTGGCCATGGCGATCAGACAGGCGAATATGAGGGGAGCAATCCATGGGTTGTAGGCTGGGCCCATGGTCGTCCAGGCGAAGCCAAAAAGCCCAATGGGTTCCAGGGGAGCGACGAAGAGTAACAGCAGGAGACGGCGTTCTGGCAATCGAACCGCGTTCCCGTGGGCGTGGCGGATCTGCTGCTGGCGCCATATGTCCGGCAAGTATAAGAAATACGCGAGGAAGTAACCGATCAGAATCGACCCGAAGGTCATGCCCGTGGCCAGCGTGCTGAACCCCCATTGCGCCCACACTAGCGTGAACGATTGGGTGAAGACGAAAATCAGGGCGTCTGAGAAACCAGACAACAGCGAGAGGAACAAGACGATTGGCTCGCGCAGGAACATTTCGAACGGCCGGCGCCAGATTCGCAGCACGTCCTTCCAGTCCAGACGCGGTGTCTTGAGCTCGTCCGGGCCCCAGACATCTTCGCCATTCTTGCGACGTCGTCTTGCTTCCCGGTCGATCAAGATTGTGGCCCGCGTCTCGGGGATGAAGAAGTGCATGGCTTGAGTGGCGCCGCCCACGATCAATTGCACCCAAAACACCCAATGCCACGAGAGGTACTGGCCGATGAACCCTCCAAAGAAGGGACCAACCGTCGACCCCAGCACGGACGATAGCACCACGTACGCCACCGCATAGCCCTGATCATCTGGCTCCCACATATCCGCCGTCATCCCCAGTGTTACCGAGCCACCGGCGGAACTGAGTCCCCCCAGCGCCCTACAGACCACAATAGTCCCGTAGTTCGGCGCCAGCGCACATGGTATCTGCCAGATATTGACCAGAAACAGACTCAACTGCATGATCGGCCACCGTCCAAATTCCTCGCTCCATGGCGCCCACAGCTCGCATCCGAACGCATATGTAACCAGGAAGATCATCTGCCCAACCCGCGCGGCCTGCTCACTGATCCCAAACTCGCTGGTTAAGCCCTCGAGGCCGTTGGCGTAGACGCCCGTGTTGAAGTTCATGGATACCTGCACGGCGAAGATGATGGAGAGGACGGTCCACTTCTTGTACCATGGGTAGCAGAAGCCGAGCTTATCGTAGCATTCGTCTTCGGTGAGTTCGCGCTTCCCACCTTTGTAGATTCCTCTTGATAGGGATTCGCTGGATCTGGGCAGTTGAGGATCTTCGACTTGAGCTTGTGTGGAACGGCCAACGTCGCTTGATGGTTGGTGGGCGTCTTTGCTCGATTGTCCCGTCTTGTGGTCATTGCGAGGCAGTTCCGGCAGTAGGTCCTTATCGGGCGACATGCTGAACACACGTTGGACACAGACGGTCTCAATGATGAGCAATTGAACTAGGTTGGAGTATAATATACATACAATGCTCGAGATGAGATTTGGAGAGAATTTCAATTGCTATATAAAACTAGATATTGGACCATTGTTGTCGACGTCACTGGGTCCGATGTGGCGACGATGTTGTATTCAGTTCGGCACATCAGGCAATAACTGGTTCAGGGCATCATAATTAGTCAAATGAATTTACTGTCAGCCAACGATTAGTTCAAATTCAGAAGACTTGTGGGGATTGAAGTTTCCACTTGGTTCTCAGGCTTGAAACTGACTGACGTGCACTACTCCGCATAGTTCTGATTGACTCTATTCCGGCATTCAAAGCATTCGGCTTTTGCGAGGGCCCTGATCCCCTGCAAATCCACCGAGATGAACAATCAAACTAGTCAGCATCTTCTGCTAATAGAAAGTTTAGTTGCCTTTTACTCACTGGCTGTGTCCTGGGTGTGGCCTGTTCCCAACACCGCATGGAACAGCTCATGGTACAGCGTTCCGTTCGATTCGAGTGGAGGTGGTTATCTTCCTTCCTCCCAAGGAGGACGAGTACTCTGTGGTGAAGGAGGACTCACAGAAGCAACTGTGAGGAGGGGTAACTCCCAGGTGATGGCCAGAATGTCCGAAACGGCCATGCGCCGTTTCGGAGGCGGCGCATCATCGGTAAAGTATTCGTCAAATTTAGGGGCCCAGAAAGGCTGGAGCCCCTCTGCGTGAGCCCTGGCGGTGCTCAACCGGCATTCTGGTACTACCTGCCCTGTAATGTCTACGGTTCATTCCAATTTTGTGGCAATAGCCAATCTGTGCCACAGAAAAGGTGAGGTCGTCGTCCGAACTTCTGCCCGGAGATGAATCTCCGCACGTTTTCCAGGTTGTCTGCGAAAGCATCAGCATTACCCTATATGTACATGCGCTTCATTGGTACTAGCCGAGCCCACGATATGGGGGTTTCTGGGACGTTTTTCTCCATTCCTCTTCCGAGGGTCAGAACTCGTCGTGTCTTCCGACCTGCATAGTATTAGAAAATCACTCTTTTCTTTGTCTATGGTCACTTTTGTCAACATATTTGAGGCTGGTTCTCGCTGGTAGACATGAGCCGTGGAATGGGCTCTCGCGCACTTGCTTTTCTGACTTGGAACTGACATCTCATCTTCACCCGTCACGAACAAGTACCAGATGTAAATCGATATTATGGATTCAGGGAGTTTTACCATCTCCGATAGCCCATGGCTCGCAAGTTGGGACTCCCAATAGAACGCAATCCGGTACGAGCTTCGAAGTATCATCTTTTTCGGTGTGACGCACGTACTTAGAGGGTGTGACTACCACTTTTCCCCCTTGGTTTTATACGTCCAGTCGTGTGATCTCTTCTGGATCAAGCTTTCTGAACATCAAATTCAGCGCCAGAATGCTCTGGAGGACCAGAGGACATGGCCTCCATTACTAAATCCTTGCTCACCTTTGTTGTTACAAACTCCAGGGCTTCGGGGCTTCCGGCCTCTAACTAGTAGTATTCGCAAATCTTGGTCTATCGTTGGGTCGTTCAAATCTCCTTCTCAGGAAAGTTCTCGGGGGTTTCTGAGGCGCGAGCATCGCCCACCTTCCACCTGTCGTTGCTAAAAGCTTCCTGCCTGAGATTGTTGTAACTTGTGGTTGGTGATTGGAGTCTCCATGCCCATTCTTTGCTATATGGGTGGTCACCAACAAACAATATCTGGATTCGGTTCATGATTGCAATTGATAGGGAGAGGGTTCAAGAAAGGTGTTAGATTTGTGGTGACAGAAGAAGTGAGTTGGGTCTTTGTTGAGGAAGGTTCTATGCCAGCCCTAATCGAGACAACCTTCACTGCTCAAAGAAGCCTATAATTGTTGTACATTCACCTTTTCCTGCATGGCCTTGACTATCTCTTGTTGACACATATTACTGAATCTGGATACATGAATTCTTCTGTTTATCACGTTCACAACCAGTCCATTGACCAACTGTCCATTCGAATGAATGGTAGGATTCATACTACAAAGTAGAACAACTCAACTTGACTTATTCCACTTCTATGTGCCATAACAGTGATGGTCAAGCGAACAATGGCCTAATTATTAGACTATGTACATCCATTCCTATCTGGTACACATAGCACCTAGCCGAGCTCGCGTATTCGGCGTATCTCATGTGAAGATCAACATCGCTCCAGCATTTCAGCCCCACGGGGAAGACTACAAAATGGGCAGGGCCCGGCCAATGTTGCTGTCGTGATTCATGTAAAATGACTGCAGACGCATCGGGGGCTGCTGGCCCTGCCAAGCCAACATTCTTCCAGCGCTTCAAGACACATATGAAGAAATGGTGGTGGTTATATGTGATTGTATTCTGTTGTATTGTCCTCGTTGTCATTCTCCCGATGTAAGAATACCCTTGACTTTTACATGCTCAATGCATAAACGGTACTGATCAACATTAACAGAGTCTACGTTGGAGTCCCCAATTTCGCCAACAAATACATCAACGACTTCAAATACGACCCCGCGGGACTCGAAATCTCCAATCCAACCCCATCATCCTTCCACGTCCGGCAATCGCAAAGCCTCGACGTCGGCGGTGCATTCAGTGGCAGCGGACATCTCTCTGCCTTTGATGCCACCATCAAAGCTTCCGGTGATGATACAGCGCTGGCGGTGTTTCCGGTGCCGGAGATCAAGTTCGGGGGTGGTGCGGATTTCACCATCGAGCAGGATTTGAATATCTCCTGCGTGGAGTGTTTGTCGCGGTTGGCCAAGTCGGCGGCAGAGGATAAGGACTTTTCGGTCTTGGTGACGGGAGATCCGGATTTGAAGTATGGGGCGTTGCCGACGGCGCATTTGGATATTCATAAGACTTTGTCCATGAAGGGTACGTTTTTAATCATACTTGCAAATCACGATGGTAGCTGACTGTATGCAGGTTATAATGTCAAAGGTAAGAGCTAGAAGAAACACCTCGGTCCAAACTAAGATTTATAGAATACCTCAACACCGATGGCGCTTTCAATGTCACCAGCGTCGACTTCATGAAGACCAAAACCCCAGAGGGCTACAACGTCAACGCCACCGTCGCATTCCGCAACCCAAGTCCGTTCATCGTGGATTTAGTGAGTCCCTACCCAACCTGAGAAAGAGCAGGGAATACTAATAAACAGGGCTCCACGAGCTTCAACCTCTCCGTCAGCGGCACCTCAATCGGCTACGTCGACATCCCCAGCCTGCATCTCCAAGCCGACGTCTCGGAAACGACCGTGCTGGGCGATATCGACGTGGATGTGCTCACAAGCAAAGGCATAGGGAATGATGATCCCTCGGCAGACCTGGGGGACGTGACGATTGATATCAAAGGGAATAAGGTGGTGTATGATGGACAGGAGATTCCGTATTTTAGTGCTGCGATGGAGGCTGTTTCGGCACCGGTGACGGTGAATTTGTTGGATTATGCGTCTGATTTTCTGTAACTGTACTCCGTATCTTGCAGTGATATGATACTAATGAATATACGCCGTGATGCTACGGCAGTCTCGGACATTGTACTTCGTACATTCGGGTACTACTAGTTAACTACATCTGCAGCATTATTAATCCTCGGCGTTTTGACTCTATACTCCGGAGTACTATTCTTGTTCCTCCTATTCTGCACGGAGCGGATCGACAGGCTTGAATAAGCTTGTGGATTCAAGTAGAAATGCTTTGAAATCAACATTTCATGCTCCACCGTTGATATAAATATAAAGCGCTATGTCCCAATTCCCAAGTCCAATTGCCAATTGACCTTTCATACACAGTCGGAGCACCTCCTATATCCAAAATAAAAAATGTCCAAATTATTCACCCCCCTCGACGTCGGCCGTATGCGCCTCTCGCATCGCATCGCCATGTCCCCCATGACCCGCTTCCGCATCGACGACAACCACGTCCCCCTCCCCATGGTAACAGACCACTACGCCCAGCGCGCCGCCGTCCCAGGCACGCTTCTCATCACCGAAGCCACCCTCATCTCGCCGCGCGCCGGCGGCTTCCCCAACGTCCCGGGGATCTGGAACGAGGCGCAAATCGCACAATGGCGGCAAGTGACGGACGCCGTGCACGCCAAGGGGTCCTACATCTACATGCAGCTGTGGGGATTAGGCCGGGTGGCTAACCCGGAGGTGTTGAAGAGGGAAGGGCCGAATGACCTCGTCTCGTCGAGTGCGGTGCCTGTCACGTCTGAGTCGGCTGTTCCGCGCGAGTTGACGGAGGACGAGATCTATGGTTTTATTGGGGACTATGCGCAGGCGGCTAGGAATGCTATCGCGGCGGGGTTTGATGGCGTGGAGATCCATACTTCCGAAGGCCATTTGTGTTTCCGGCTGGCGCAGGATAAATGTAGCCAGCGAGTGGATGGATGGGGCGGGCGCGGGGCGT
>WUQG02000993.1:0-12359 GCA_011317285.2 Androctonus mauritanicus | reverse complement strand
TAAATGGAATTATTTAATTATTTCGTTTTATTTTAAAAAGAAAATACTTCATTCTATAGCCATTGTAGGCAAAGGAGCGCAATGGGCTAAATCAAGGGTGGACAAACTACGTCCCGTCAGGACGATATGTGCGGTCCGCGATCCGTGCAGAAGTGTAAGATATTTCAAATTTTATCACAAAAGTGTTAAATTATATAAACAAATAACATAATTAATTAATTAAATTTAGATTTTGTATGCTAAAGCATCCTCTTTAAAAAAATCTGGTATGTGCCCTACTCGATTTTTCGATGTTCCTGAATATACAATCTGCGGATTTTGAGGAAGTAGCAGTGGTGGAGAGCGGCAGTGAAAATTCGTGAAAAATAAAACGCTGGTTTCCGGCTTGATCGCAATATTTTCCTCTACTGTGAATAACTCATGTATCAGAAAGTAAAAACATTTTTTTACATGCAGCCGCTAAAGACCTTATAGAAGTCCGTGTGGGCAACGGCCAGAGAAGTTTGCTCAACCCTTGTCTAAACTATGCGAGTGCAATTGAAAATAATAAAAATTTAAAAGGTATTAACAATTGTGAACGGAAAAATTTCGAAATAAAAAACGGGATCCAATTTTACACTGGTATATCTATTCTATAATTCCGTGTAATTGATGTGATAAAATATTGTTTAGAAAAATTTATCAAGATGTGTTTAATTGATTATTATAAAAATAAATACTTTGCTTTGAACTATTGAAATTTCGGCCAGATTGGCCGCGTAGAAACGTTTCGACTTTCCATTCTGGAGGATCCAGGTTCGAGTCATGGGGTCTGGACTAGATCTTCGAACCCCATCCTCCACAATCCAGCTGACCCCTCCGAATGGGTGGGCAGCTTGTGGAAGGTTTGTTTCGCCTCGTCACATAATATTCTTCCAGGAAGGGGTGTGGCGTCATCTGTTGACAAAAAAAAAATAATACTTTTCTCTAATATAGATGGCCTCATGCTAAAGCAGTACATCTTGGAAGATTTAGTTTCAATATCCCAAATTCAATAACTGATTGGTCCGGGCCCGGATTGTTGAACACCATTCTTCAACATTCTGGTTGACCTCACCATGGCTGTCGGCCACAGGTGGTGGGCTCTACAAATGACCGCCACCAGATATAATATATCCCAATATGCGATATGGTGGCTTAATTAAAACCTCTAATGTAATTAATATTCTCTAATATAATTAACAGATTAATATTATGTAATCTAGAATGAAAATTATTGCGAGTTAAATTTTGGCCGAAATGATTCCTATAATGAATTGTGAATAACTACTATATGCTTAGCTTTCAATTGTTCCAAGTCTCTTGATAATTAACCAAATCTCCAGCTTTATCTTGGCATTTCTGCTGCATAATTTTTCTTTAATAGTATATAAGGGCAATCATATCCATTATCTAGCGATGGTGTCATTTTTGCATATTTGTGACATCAACTGTATTAGGTCATCATCTATTATTATATATTAACATCACGTCAGTAATGTACTTGTTTATGACACTATAAGGCAGATGATAATGCCACATATCTGAAACATCATAATTTGAGCCCTGTGACCTTTCAAATCTTATAAGCATTTCACTCTTAAATCTTTCTGGCAGTCTGAAACACCCAATTTATTAATATTCCATTAAATTAATATCTGAAGGACTAACAAAGTATTTTTGTCACGATCCCAATATGTTGCAATACCGAGCATATCTTGACTACATTTGTTGTTAGCCACAGCGGAAGTGTTATGTTTCCATCCTGGAGTTATACAGATTCAATATCCAGGTACCACATCAGGGACGTGGAGAGATGTCGCCGGGCCAGGAGGAAAAAAAAAATTTCAGCACCATCCTTCTTCGGTTAATTAGCGCGTAAAAGACAAATTGTGGGATGATGTCCGGGCTCGAGCAATTTTATCCCATCATCTCTCCTTTCTCTTTGGCCCTGCTCATATCATCAAAGTTTTTTTGGAACTGGTTCGTTCAATCCCATCCTCCATCTAATGACTGACTCCACAAGAGCGTGATGGGGCTCATTTTTGAAAATTTGTTTGATAATGCAGAATAGATTTTAATGTTGAAATTTCAACATTATATAGCAGGAGTCGGCAAACTTTTTAGAGAGCCAAACCTGTTCCTCACAACATTTTTAAAATTATTCGAGAGCCATAAATATATTTTTACAAATAAGGAAAAATTAATGAAATATTATAAGTTATAATATAAGTTATGTCTTTATTAAATGAAGAAAAAACACAAAAAATCACACAAAAAATTGCAGTCATTGGTTGTAATGAGCTATCATTTTTCTAGAAAATTTCTATGTCCGGTTTGAAGTTAGTTGTTTTGAATTTAAGGCACGCATTTTAATGCCACGAAGTTTTGCAAGATCTATAAAACAAATGAAATCATATTATGTGAATAAAATTCTTTAAAAAATTTTATAAATAACACTATGATAGTTTTATTTTCATTTTCAGTTTTATTTCAGAGCCACATATAAGAGCCGCAGTTTGCCAATCCCTGTTATATAGTAAACGAATTATCAAGGTCTGATCTTTCATTAAGACTTATGGGTACTTAGACAAATATTGTGTTTTATATAAATTAAAAGCAATTATTTTGAAAAGTAAACTTTCAATATCATTTAGTAAAACTATCGCTAATATGAAAAGGGTTTAGGTAATAATATATATACATTTGAGAAAAAACAAATAATTATTTTATAGAAAATTCCTGACTTTTTCTGCGAGAAAATTTAAATATTACTGAACACTTTTATGAATATAATTGTTATCGTGATAAGATTAAAATTCCAACTGATATTTGATTTTACTCATAAATTAAAGTGTTCATCGCTAAAACTTTGATGCGAATGTCAATAAAATATTTTCTTTCGTCTTTATCTAATATGAATTCAACGATCCGTTAAGAGAAACTGTAAATATTTACCAAAACCTTTAAATTAAGGTCAAAAGTCGTTAGCTGACTAATATAGAGAAGCGCAAAGAAAAGTAATACCTGGCTTTAAGAAAACAAAAATTATCTGACCATTGTTTGATATATAATTACATCATGAACAATAAACTCCATTTTAGGCATATATGAAAATGAAGTTTCTTGTAAGGACAATGCCTCATTTTCCGAAGATTAAAACTGAATATCCCCATTTTTATTTAATGATGGAAAAATTGGTTTTACTTTTAAACTGTGAATAATTTTTAAGTACGTGTAATTGTCAAAGACCAGCTTGATGTAATTTGTATTCTGTAATTATGCAAAAGAATTTTTTTAATTTATACTGCAAATATAAATTAAAAAACAATGACAACAGCTGAGCAGCTTATGTTTTATCGACTTTTTTTTTCTTCTCATAACGGCTTAATACTCATTATGTTAGTAATTTTTTTCAGTACCTTTATCACTTTCTGAGATAATCGACAATGATATAATTATTGTATCAAAAATTCGAAACATATTGTTAAAAAAAATCTTCTAACGATCTTTAACTTTTATCACGCTGTATCCTCTGTTAATTGCAACCGATAGAAAAACTAACATTTGGGAATTACAAAAATTATGAAATTTTAATAAATTTTCGAGATTAAAAAATAAATAAGGCTGATAATTAGCCAACTTTCCATAGGAAAGTTAAACTTATAAGATTAGCATTTTGTCTTTCTGTCTTCCGCAAATAACTTTGAAGTAATTAGTTAATAGATTTTCATGAAATTCTCTAATGATGTATTGCCATTAAAACTAACGTCGAGATTAAGTCGTTTAATTTTCTAATTTCAGCATTTTAAAAATGGTTGACATTCAAATAACTGCACTGACAAACACTCTTAATATATTCTGAACTAATTATCGAATTTTTATTAAGTTTAGCAGAAGGGCTAACAAGTAAGAGTCGTTAAAGATCATCTCTGTCGTACGGGAATTGATCCTTTTATCTTTCGTTTTGAGAAAAATAATGGGTAAACGTTTTCTCCCTAAAAATTTTAGAGTTATTTAATTGATTTTTATGAAATTCATCAAGCTGATCTAATCATTAGAATCGAATTTGATCAGATTGATTAATCCTGTAGAATAATCCAATTAAAAATTACTGATGTTTAATCTTCTAAGTTTCCTCGTAATAAGTGTGAAACTATTAAATAATTTTTTATGATATTTGAAAAATTTTATAACTTATTGAAGATGATTTTAATCCTATCTTTAATCATTCCAAAATAAAATATACGTTCGGAAAATAAGCGATTAGTTCTTTCCAGAATTGTTGTTATTATTATTTTTTTTTATTCAAATTTGATTTTATCGTAAAAACTAACATTACTCATAAAATAAAAACCAAGAAAAAATATCATCGAGAAATAAAATTATTTTATTTCAACTTTTCGATTTGACAATAAAATATTTACTAAATCAGATACAGTGAAAAATATTTCGGTGTTTGGTAGTAAAAAAATAATTTCCATAACAATAAATTTAAGATTTTATGAGGATTCGAGAATCCTTCGAATATCTTTCAGTTACTAGCGAGAAAAATTATTGTAGATTTATGCATATATTTTATTTTTGAATAAATAAGTAAAATAATAAAAACATTTATTTTAATACACTTTTAATTATATTTTGTTAAATTTTATTCAAAATTGAAATATCTGAATTTGAAACATTCGTTTCATCATCATTTTGAAGTGAAATGTTTCCGTATACTGTATGTTGTACTGTATTTTAAATTGAAATAGAACAAGTTCTTGCTTTATATAAGGTTTATTTAAAATATTTGTACTGTACTTTATAATTTTCTTGAATATTATTAACAATGTATAAGAATATCGGATTTTGAAATTTGATCAGTCATTATTTATTTATTTTTCCCACTCGTCGTTTATCGTCAGGAAGTCTCAAAAACCAAATAATCCTACAGTATTGTAGAAAATTTAAAGTTTAGGAAATCATTACTTATTATCCCATATATATATATTTATATGCATAAATGTGAATGTACAGTATTACGTGGTCTCATTATGCAAAATTGTGACTATTCGAATCATTATAACATTATCTTCGAAATTATTAATTGCACGTGAATAATAATATAAATTTGTAAGTACCTGTATTTTAGATATGTTTACAATAATTGTATTACATAATTAATATCATTATATATCTATCTGTCAGGCTATCTTCAAATATCTAAAGAATAAAAGGAGATTCAAATTTTAGAGGAAGTTTCCTCTACACAGTGTCATAGTTAGGATATATTGAAGTGTGTGCATGGTCCTATTACATGATAATGATGTTCGAAATTTTAAAAATTTATATATTATATTTGTAAAACATGAATGATAGCCTATATATTTTTGTAAGAAATGCCTATAATATTGCTTACTATGATAAAAAGCTTTATATATATATTTACAATAATGCTCGAAAATAAATATTACTTAAAATGAAATTACTACAGTTTTAATGATTAAAATTATTCTAACAGTTTGAGAAAATTATCATTTTTTGATAATAAGAAAGGTACAAATTTAAGCCAAAGTATATTGTTATTGATTAACTAGTAATAATGAATGAAATGCAACTTATTGCAATTATTAACATAACATTCCAATTATTGCGAAACTAAGCCATGCAACTATGTTATGAAAAAAGAATAAAAGAATTTCCGCCATTAGAGAAAATTAATAATGCAATTTATGTCAGAAATGAATAACTATGATATTTTATCCGAAATAAAATGCTCTTGAAAATATTACTAACTTGACGACAGCATCGGAAGTCAGTATTAAGTCAATGGGATCCTATAGTAATCTTATTACTGTACCCTCCCCATAAACTCAATACTGTCTTCTGATGCTATCGTTAAGTATCAATTCATTATGTTATTTAGTCTATATTTCATACTGTATATCTAAATTTATGTTTTCCAGTGGAATTATAGATCAGTTTAGCTTTCTTCGTAAGAAATCAGAACTATAATTCTATTAATCCTATTCTTCAAAATATTTAAAGAGAAATTTGAACTAATTTCATAAATCAACGTTCTTTATTTCGGATCATTCACATTAGGAATATATCATCATTAAATGGCATTTCCTATCATTTGGTATTATCGCATTAAATTGGTAGTTCATTCATCCAGTTCCATACAGTATTAAATTTCCTTTGCAATTTATGTCATTAAATAGATGAACTACAATTGATTAGAAACTCTAATATCTTATTAATTCATTAATGGTTCGCATTCCGGAATTTCTAATATTGTACCTTTGTAGTTTATATTTGAGTTTAAATACTGTATCTCCTCCTTTCCGTGATGGAATAATAAATAGTAGCATCACTTAACACTTCAGCGAACATAATACTATTAATATCAAAATAAATTATGTACAGATTTTCTGCTGTTAGAAAAATGAGATTACTGTTTTATTAATTTAACAAAAATTTAATTTTAATATCAATTAATGTGGATTATGACTGTTGATATGGTTTATGCTTGTACTACTATTTTATGGTGTTCAGATCTTGCTTTTCATTGTTATAATTTAGTATTTTTTGTTACTGTATGTATCCCTCCTATAACACGGTTTCGTTCTAACACGATTTAAAAATTGCGGAAGCCTTCATATAACGCGGTACTTTATAACACGGTTTTTGCTTAACATATTTAGAAAATTACGTTTACTTTCCTCCAACACAAAACATTTTCGTTAATTCTTGTAAATCTACACTACGACACACAATACACACATAAATTGCCATCATTGGGAAATACTTTGCTAAAATTAGCCATAAATGCAATTTCGATAGTTGGCCGTGAGTGGACGATATGCAGTCTATTTTCGATTTCGATTTGAAATTGAATTTATTGTGTAATCGAATTAATTGTCGAATGTTGAGTATTTTGTGTTCCAAACGTTCAATTCTTGGATAAAAAGTTAGTTTTTATTCTTCAATAGAAGAATGTGGAATAGAAAAAAAAAACTTTTTTATTCATAAATTTTTTTGGGGTATGTGTTAAAGAACGATTTTTTGTAGCGGATTAGGTACAGATTTTGTAAAGAGAGCAGAAGGTATACAAACTTTAAATGCAGAAAAAAGTTTAGAAAGTGAAGTTGATAATGTTAAAAAGAAAAAAATGTTCTCATTTTTAATGAACAGCAGTAAGGAAGATCTAATTATTAAATGAATGTAATATAGGCTGTATATTTTTTTTCCTTTTGTTATACGTAACTTATATTATTTTTTTAGAGTCTTACGTATATATTTTTTCTTTATTTATGTTTCGTGTTATTAAAATTCTTAATAAAAATTAAGTTTCTTACGTAGAATTAAAGAAAGTTATTTGTTTTTAATTGATTTTGGAACGTTACTCCTTTTTTTTATACTGGCTTTAGGTTTCACATAACACGGTTTCAAACAACACAGTGTTTTTTAGGAATCTATCTACCGTGTTATACGAGAGATATCTGTATTTCAAATTATTAAATTTTTATTTAAAAATTATCATTCTTGACACTATTTTAAAGCATCAGAAGCTCTAAAATAGTGATAAGAATAATATTCTTTAAAATAAAAAGTTAAGAATTTGAATATACTGTATTTTGATTTAAAAATCTTATATTTTCATAATAAGGTCAAATAATCAATTATAAAATAGCTCAAAATACAGATTTGCATTTATAAAATCTTTGATTTTATAAAATAATCAATTATAAATGCAAAATCTAATCAATAAGGATCATAACGTTACAAAATTTTAGATGCATTAAGAATGGAATATAAAATAAATTTCTTTTTAATATATTTTATATTATGAAAATATAATCATTTTAATACAATTTACAGCTTAAGCAATGAGTTTAGTTATAAAAGAATATATTCTTTTGTTACTAAACACATTGGGAAAACAAATTTCGAGTTATAATATTTGTTTTTGATACGATATTTAGCATAAATATGATTTGAATTGGATAAAATTAATATATAAATCCATCAAAATTTCACTTTGACATGATCGAATTAGAACTGTAGAAAGATCACGATCGTTGTTAACTTGTTACGTTCATCATTACTTCAAATTATATGCTTTATATTTTATATATATTCAGAATATATATGATATTTGTATATATATATATATATATATTAACAAAATATACGGCATTATCCAGGTTTCTTGGATACCAATTTGCATTTTTTTATATAGAGAAAAACATCGATATTTTTTTTATGATTTTCACACATACTATTACTTTAAATATCTTTCATCCTTATTGTTATAAACAATAAGGATAAAAGATATTTAAATTAATAGAACACATATAATTGTTATTTGATAAATTAAATCCATGAGAAACAAAATAATTTAAAAGTTTTTATATGAATAATTTCTCAATGTCGACACAGTACAAAATTTTCTTAGAATTATTAACCGGCGTTTAAATATAGTCATACCTCGTCTTAGGTCTTTAATTCGTTCAAAGAATTCGCGACGTAAGTCGAATAAACTCTTTAAAAACGATCTAGACCCTCTATAAATAACCTGTAACGTCGGTAATAACATTTTCAAACTTCTAAATAATTCTACAAATTTTTTTTCATATTTTAATCATTATTTGATTCATTTTTATGTGGTCAACATACTCTTGTAAGCACCAATAGAAAGTTGAACAAGAGCGAACTTCGGCGTAAAGACGCAGCAGCGTATAGCAATATACAGGAAGTGACATCATCAGCATCAATACACCGACGTATTCACTTCGCGTCTTATGCCTTTAGTAGTGAGACCCCGCCTTTAGTAAACTTTTATTTTTTGCTATTAAAAAAAACCGACGTAAAATTGAAACGACTAAGTCGAGGTATGACTATATAGATATATGAACATGAAATTATATTAAATTAGGATGAAGGTAAATATTAGATAATTGCTCTTCATATCATTAATGATTTATTAATTAATAGTATTAGTGTTAAGATAAAGAATGCATAATATATGCCAATACATTGATATCTTGTTCATTGTTCATCTTGTAAACAAGCAATTCTGGAAAGAACTAAAATCGCCTATTTTCCGAAATTGTCCTTTATTTTCGAATAAATTATGACAACAAAATCATTTTCAATGTCGTAACCTGTATGTTGAATATCATAAAAATTTATTAAATAGTTCTATAGATTTAATATCAATACTGTACTAATAGTTATGTAGTTATTATTAATATATATTAATTAACATACTCAATGCTGCCTAAATAATAAATTTATACATTAATTATATAAATTATATATAACCTATATTGCATTCTAAAAGTTATAGGAGCGAATGCAGGTATACCATATGTCACTTAAATTTTGATAATTTTATTTCATATTATTGACAACAGATGCCATTAAGTGTTGCGATTCATTGTTAACACTTAGTACCATCTATTATCAATAATATAAACTAAAATTTTGCTAAAAATCAAAAGCTATCCTGTAGGATTAAACGATCCTATAAGATTAAAGGACATAAAGGTGACTTTTAATGGCAAAACATTATACCGAATTTTATGAAATCTATTAATTAGTTCAAAACTTAATTAACAGGGGACACATAAACAGCAGTAGAAAAAATTTAGATGATATTTTAGCCTACTTTCTGAAATAAAAGGAGTCCTGTAAAATTATAGTTATCATATAAACCTCCTTTTATTTCAGAAATTTGGCTAAAAATATTATTTGAATTTTTTTGAGATAAATTTATTGTAGTGACTAATTTTTACGTTTTTATAAAAATATGATATAAATCTCACAATTATAAATATAAGGAAAATAGATAAATTTTTCCAGAAAATGCTAAAAAGTGAATGCAATATTAAAACTGGAAATGTCTGTACAATAGAACTTCACCAAAATCTATCTCAACAACTTATATGGATATTAAGAAACAAATTACTGAATGTTAAATAAATCAGAGATAAAGAGTCATGTTATAATTAAAATATTATTTATATAATCTAGAATATAATTTTTTGTCATATCAAAAAACAAATCAATATCAATTCAAATTCTCAAACTTCATTCGTCATAGTTCAATATTAAAGGCTTACTATAGATGGCAAAATTGGTATTGACAAACCTTTCACTGAAAAGTCAATTCTTTTTCAAATAAATATTTTGTATCATAATCTATATACAGTATATATATTTGTTTGACTGTCTGTTCTGCATAAACTTTCATACCGATTGACCTATGCATAACGATTTTCACTGAATGTTGGAATAACATACCCTGAATCAAAATCGTCTCAAGAAGTGAGGCATTTTAGAGTCATAATTTAAAATACTTATTTAAATCTTTTAGATTGTTATTAACGTAACAATGAGCGACATAGGCATGACATCACAAATAGACATGACGTCAACACCAAAAGAAACACAACAGATATTATGAAAAAACAATAACGGATGTCAAAAAAGTTCTGGCTTATGACGTAAAGGCTGTTTCACAATTGGCGGTTGCGACGCGGGATGCGGATGCGGAAGCGGCCACTCGTGCAGTTAACTTCCACTAGCGTACGCGCGAAGAAACAGCTTTCCGTTGCCATTTCACAATAAGCGTTCCCGCATTCTCCTCCGGCGTTCTGTTAAGTCTTCCTTGTTTGTGATTGGTTAATTGAGTTGCCTTGTAAAATTTACAAGGTAACTCAATTAACCACTCAACTTCGCTAACTCAATTAACCACTCAACTTAAGGTTGTCGTTGCATGCCGCCATGTTGCCAATACCAGAATGCTTCACGATAAAGCTGTGTTGATTGGTTGAAACACTCGCGGATCTGCAAAAATTTCAACCAAGTTGAAATTGCCAATCCGCCCGCAAACTGCTTAGTGGAAAATAAATGCAAAGGTTCCGTTTTTTGGTGAAATGAATACGGAAGCGGAAATTAGACTCTTGCGATGCAGACCCGCAAGAGTCCATTTTCCGCTCCGCAATCGCTAATTGTGAAACAGCTTTAAATCACAGTTATATTTCCGCTCATTTATATCATGGGTAATTTCTACTATCTCTAATTTTTTTTCCTTCAATACACCAAATCTAATTTCGTTTTGCATTATCATCATAAATTAAATTATTTTATGGTTTTGATTATCAAATCATCATTAGAAATAAGATTATATTCTTGGCTGTAATAATAAGAGAAAAATTCAAATAAATCATCATGAATTGTTTCCATTATAAAAATATATTATTATAACAGTTATTACAAAACACATCATAACATAAACATTTATACAGATATTTTAAATATAGATTAAATTAGAAAACAATATTTTTTAACAAATATTATTTTCTTATTTAATCTATAGAATTACTAAATTTATTATGCATTTATCAGCAAGTATTGTCTCGAAATTATATATTGTATGCATAATGAAAATTAATATTCTGATACCAACCATATTAAATTTTCATAATGTGAAAAACAAATGAATGTATTTTTTTCGTAATTTTACAAAAACATATATATATATATATATTTTAATTTTAAAAAAGAAACGATTTTTAAATATAGTTATTCTCAAATCAATACATTTTTATAAAAATTAATATTTTAGTTTAAAATGATAATATTCTTATCTATAGGGAAATTATGTAGTGATAATTTAAACGGATATTTTCATCTTACATCCATCACCAGATGCAGAAATTTTATTATTTTTATTTCTTTAATATTAACTCCGAATTTTTAAAAATACGATAAATGTAATAATTATGTATATATAGTAGAGTTTCTTTGATCTGATACATATAGGACCAGGGTTTTTCACTCAGTAAGAGTACTAAGTGGGGTGTCGAAACAAGCCCTTCCACTGGCTGCCCACACCTGCGGAGGGGTCAGCCGGATTGTGGAGCCCGGATTGCGGGATCGACGGGCCAGGCTCGGACCGCATGAAAAATATTTTCAAGGGGTGGAATTCGAGACTCGAACTCGCTCCTCCAGAGTGGAAAGCCGAAGTGTTTCCAGGTGGCCACTCCGTTCGACTAGGACCGGGGCTTATTGGATTTCAGAGATTTGTCGAATTATTGGATGTTCAATGATAAAAAAAAGAAATTACACTAACGAATACCTCAGTTTATTAAGACTTTTGTCACTGCTCTTGCTGTTCAAATCTTTTACCAACCCCTCAAATTTATCCCGATTCTTTATAAGTGTCATAAATGTTATTTCATTCAAAACCATAAAACGAAGCATAAATCACTAAACTTTTCTCCCAACTCAATTTTTTTTATTTAATAATTTCTTCCTTTTCGACCACAGTCAACGCCCCTGCG
>WUQG02000982.1:0-12359 GCA_011317285.2 Androctonus mauritanicus | reverse complement strand
CATTATTAACAACATTGTTGAGTTAAGAGTTGCTCAACTCTATATTCCGGATTCTTTCTGCACTGCTTATACAGAAATGTTTTGAATTTTCTGTTTCCGGATTGTTTTTACGTAGTACTTTTCCGTAAGTGGGACCCCGGCCTTATTCTATTTTAAAAATGATTTTATTCAGTTGTGAATAAAATATAGTTAATAAAAAGTTTCTAAAATAATTTCATTCAAAATAGACAAAAAACTTTTTCAAATCTGTTAATTTTTATTGAAGTATTTTTGGATATTTACTCATAATCAATAATATGTAGAATAATGGAAAAATATCAGGAAGACATAAAGAGGGAAATATAAGTAGTATTACCAAAATTATAAGCACTTTTAGCAGTTAAGATTAATTTATTTGGGAGTAGCTAATCCTTTGAGCTATCTGCCATCTTCAGGTTACAAAAAGAATAAAAGAATACAAATTCAAAAATAAAAAATAAAAAAAAAATGATGTTAGTCATTATGGATACAAGTCAAATGTTTACATTATAACAATAACTAAAAAATTAAAATTTTATAACCTGAATATGGCAGGTAGCCAAAAACATTAGGTTATTCCCAAATAAACTAATCTTAACTGCTAAAAGTGCTTATATTTTTGGTAATACTATTTATGATTAAGAAGAAGCAGTAGTTGGACTAATATGTTTAAATAGGGAAACATCCCAAACCATGGGATTTAAATCAGATTCATTTGTTATTTAATAATTTAATTATGCAAGGTGAGTACAGATACTCCTCATTTAATGATCTATCTATTTAATGACTGCTCAAAGTTACTTCTGAGCTTATAATTATTTTTTTAATGGAAAATTTGATTTTCAGCATAAGTGTTGCTTATGACTTCTTTTGCATATAATTTCCCAGATTTATAGTTCCCAAAATCTGAATAAAAATACTTTGTGCATAACTAAGATATAAATTTTTAAGTTGAAATTTGTTTCCAATATTTTCTAAACATATAGGAACAAGTTACTCAGTTACTGACCAATTCATTCTACCATCAAGTCTTGAGAATGGAATTTGGTCATTAAGTGAGAAGTACCTGTATTCCCAGTCCAAAATATTGCAAAACCTGTAACTTTGCTTTCACAGTAGGGAGGCCTTTGAAATAGAATTATGATTCATTGTTTGTCATGAAAGATGAAGCAATAGTGTGCATGTGGCCATAGTACATTGTTGTGATTCAATAAACTGTCAAACATTGTCAGTATGAGATATCTTTGATTATTTATTTTCTATTGTGTTTATATGCCATTTAAAATGTCAAAAAATTTGAAAGTGAATTTTTTTTCCTTCTTTCTCTTCAACTCCACCAAATTATGTATTCTAAAATTCAGAAAAATCCAAAACATTCTCATTCCTAAGCATTTCAGATTAAGGATATTCAACTTGTAATATATACTTTATTATTAATTCTGCTTTTCATTATACAGGTAACCCTCAATTTACAAAGCCTCAAATTATATATTTTTTAAAATTATGAAATTTGTATCTGTATAAATCTTGTTACTATTAACATGGTTTACAAGAATTGCTGTGCATTTCTAGAAGTTTCTGTAAATAGAACAAAAGGAATTACCTGGGCGCGTTTTTCTTTGCCAATAAGAAGTGGATGAAAATTTCCAGACATATAATTTTATCTCAAATTACGAAGTTTTGAATTACGAACTAATATAGCAGAACTTAATTCTGATGTTAATCAAGGGTTATCTGTGTGTATTTTCTGTGTATTTAAAAATTTATTTATTTTTCTGTGCAATTCTAATTAAAGTGATTATATATAAATAAATCTCTAAAATAAGAAATTATGCTTCATTTTTGATTTATCATTTTAAATTTAAATTAATTTTTGATCTAATTATTAGAAAAAACTTAAATGGCAAAAATTTGAAAATGATCATTTATAAAATTGTATTTTGAAATGATTGTACATAATTTTTTAGAATATATTGATAATTTAGGATATAAAATAAAATTGTTTTAATTATTTGAAGTTTATATTATAAATCAATTTTTGGTTATTTAATTGAATAAATATATATTTAATATACATTAGAGTCTTTATTATTTTATTTCTTTTATTCTTAAATTACAGTAAAAGTAATATTATTTTAATTATTAATCTATATATAAATATATTATTTAATAAGTACAGGTTTCCCTCAATTTTTTGGGATGTTTTTATGAATTTTCATATTAAAAACAGTGCTAATGTGGCTAATAAGTACCAGTTTTTCATTTTGCAAAGATAATTTATACTTTTATTAAGAAACCATTTCATGGACATTTGACTGATCTACTATAAATTAGTATTTGATTTATAAATATATTAATATATATTAGTTTATAAAAAAATTATTATAAATTAATTTAAATCAATAATTATGTTTTGTTCTAAATAATCATTTTTAATTTATATTTAAAATTTTTCTGCAATACTGGTTTTCAAATTATTTTGATGATAAAAAAAAAATCCTTTTATTCAATTTTTATCATCAGTTTAATTATATGAATAATAGATTGCTTTTATCATTTTATTCTCTTTATCAATTGCGTTAGATATATTTTCATATCAAACTTACTGCTATATACTACTGACTTTTTATTAAGATAAAATTGTTAACTCCCATCGATGGTATATGGTGGACAAATGAGTATTTGTCACTGACTGTTTATCAGTTTAACAACAGAAAATATATTATGAATTTTTATTTCTTTAATATTTTATTTCAATGATTTTTAATTTTATACATAATCTATATTATTTATTTTGAAAATACTTTTCTTTTAATTGACATTTCTATCGTTTAGAATTTTCAAATATAATACTATAATTGGAATTTTCAACCATAACACTTTAATTTGGCTACTGATGTCAAAATAAAGTTTAAATATTGTCAAATATAGCAATTTCTATTTGTAATTTCTCAATTTGTTTCTGCTTTTTTAAATTTCCTATTTTATATCTGACTTTTGGTTTTACTTAAATTGTTTCATCATAGCTGTCAATACAAAAAAAGTTCTAAACATTTACCAATGATTTTACTAAACCACTATAAAGTAGTTTAGTACACACTCAATGAAAAAGCTGAACTTCATTCTAAAATTAAGAAATGCTATAAATAATAAATTTATATATAAATTTTATCTAAGGGAATATAACATGATAGGGAGAAATAATTTATTAAATAGTTACATCAACTATTTATGATATCAATAAAACAAGAAATATGAATTATTGAAGATTATTACAAAATTATTGTTAGTGAAAAAGTACTCTGCATTTGTTTCTATTCACTTCAAATAATTGTTTTTCTTATTATGTACTTCAAATTTTTCTGTTGTCCAGAAAAATTTGAACATTCAACAACTTCTGGTTTTAGTATACAAAATATAAAAGGATTTGTATTTATATAAATTTAATGTCTTTTCATCATAATACAAAATATATATTGTTATTATTATATTAATAATAAATAAAATTATATTTATTATTTATTATATTATTTTATATTATATGATACACAGGGCCGCATTTATACTTTTGGAGGCCCTAGGTGCAATATCATTATGATGCCTCAATCAAATTCATACGCATTTTTTTTTAAGTTTATTGAAAATAACTCTATAATCATAACTCATTTTTATAAAATAAAAATAACTAAACATTGATCATTAAACCAACATTAATAACACAACATTGATAGACGTATAATTGCATATAAAAAAAGTATAAACAAAAATCAGTTCAAATTTAAATAAAAAATAATTTTTCTGGTGTTAGTTTTAGCAAAAATATATTTATAATGTCATCATAATTAATTGAGTCCATTACATTCAGTTTAATGCATAATAATGGCAAGTCCTTGTTTTATTTTGGAGCAAATTGTTTCTTAAATAATTTTTTATTCATTTCAGCACTAAAATTGGGCAGTACTTACATTTGAAATAGGCATTGTTAAAAATATCTTTTAAATTGTTTCTACATTCAGAAAAGTAGATCTTAACCCATTATTAATAAATTTGTAAATATTTTTAATTGCAGAATTTTCTTCCTTTATCAATATTAAAAATTTTTTAACTTCAATAAATTTTTAGATTTTAAAATGTGGCCACATAGAGAATGAGGCTCCAGCTTGTGTTTAATATGCCTTATGACAAATGTAGCCCTGATGATCCAGAAAAAATGTTAGATTTCCAATGTAAGATTTTAATAAACTTGCATCTGAATTTTAGAAAATTCATATAAAGTGATTATGAAGTTTGAAAAAATTCTAGTTTATTATTTTAATTAAAATATTGGTTTAACTTTTAAAAATAAATTTTTATCTTTTCAAGTTCTATAAAGAAAATAAAAAAACTATTTTATTATACAAATGAAGTATGGATGATATTTATTCAAACATTTTTTTATAGAGAATTTTAAAATTGTTTCAAAAAGTATTTTTCTCAGAAGTTATGGGAGAAAAATAAACTATTTTTAATAAAAAAATAATAGCAAATTCTAAACAAATATAAATTTCCAATGTAAAATAATAGAATGATTGATTCACTTCAATTTTTTGCATCTTTTCATATTATATCTTTTTCAATATATGTTGTAATTGGAATAATTTTTAATATAGTACAGTAATTTGCTTGTTGCAATTTATCTATTATCATTTTCAAATTATTTTCTTTTCAAATGTTTATAACAGAACAGATACAATTATTTTTTTATGTAAATAAAGCAGGAGATTTTGTAATTTATTTTTTACTAATAAGCAATTATTTTTAATTGGCATTCTGTTTTTATAACTACAATTTTTTAAATTAAAAAAAAATATATATCTGCAATATTTTTTACATTAGATTCAAAGTTCTAAATTATTATAGTCTGTATAAATGTTCTTAATTCATTTTACATAAATAGAATGTTATATAAATCTGTGTAATTAAGGAAGTTTTATATAAGAAGTAATATGATTATATTACTTTTTTCTAACAATATTTCTGACATATTTGCAATCTAGTCTTTCAATATAATAATAATAACAAAATTTAAGTTTTAAATATCACATAAAATAGGTGATAAAAATAGATGATATTGTAAATTGATAAAATATAATAAATACTATATTTGAAAATATCTGATTGCAGACTATAAGTTTTTTAATGTTGGAAAGCATTCAAATGTGGAATAAGAATTATATTTAAAGAAAAATCATTGAATTACATGAAAATTAATCATTAATTTAATTTTATTTATATTCAGTATTACAATATAATGAAGTGCTGAATGTTTTAAGCTATTTTTATGTTATCCCAACAATTTAGAAAAAAATTACTTTCAAGCCATTTTATATTTACTCAATTCAGTCTTTAAAAAACAGCACTACTGCAAGTAACATACAAGTTTTTTCTCGTATGTTAAAAAACTTGTATGTTACTTGCAGCAGTACTGTTTTTTAAAGACTGAATTACGTATAAGCAAGTAGTTTCTTTTAGAACTTATATTTACTCAATTAAAATGCACTTTTATAATTTAAATGCAGCCATTCCCTGACTTATGTAAGCTATATTTTTCATAATTTTATGCAAGTCTGATTTTATATAAGTTGAAAAAATAATGTTTTAGCAAAATTTCTGGATAAAAATATTTATAAAACAACGATTACACATTATTCCAGATATATAAATCCCTAATATATTTTTATCTGTATATAAAATTGAAAAATGAACTATTTTGTTGTTCTGTTGGAAGATGCTAAATTTAACCAATGTAATGATTTAAATTAATAAATTGTTTTGTGTCTATTATAATTATTTTAGTAAAACTAATAATAAAATCTATAATTATTTAATTTTTAATAAATAGAATTAAAAACATCAATACTGACTTCCAGAAAATTGGATTTATTTTGTGAATAATTTAGCAGAGTGAAATTTGAAAATTTTTAACTAATAAATAAAACCATAATGATTGGCAAGTTTATTGCCTTATTAGACTTATATCCAAAGATCATTTGGTACTCAGTTACTCTGAAATTTGAAGTCAAATGGCAAATAATAGGCTAAATTATGTAATATCTATTGTAAAATATTGTAATTATAGCATACATAAATTATATTTATATTAATGCCTTTGAAATGCATTAACATCAAATGACAATGACTTTCTGTTATCCAAAAATCAATTAAATATTTTTACATTGGAATTAATTGGAAATGAGTTTACTGTTTACACATTTTCACTTAATGAACAGTTTTTTAGGTCCTAATAGCCTTCATAAACTGAAAATACCTATATAAAATTAATCATCATGAAAAATTTTATATAAACACAATTAGAAATTTATTATCAAAAATTTTTTATCACATTGTTTTGTTTTGATAGAAATTATATATCAGGTAAATTCTGTGCCGAATTAAAATGATTATAAAGGAAATCTTTTCTAAAAGTATAGGCTCAATTAAATATAAAAAAAAGTAAAGAATTTTTAATTTTAAATATTAATATTTAAAGATGCAATTGTTATTTTTGAATGATGATAACGTTATCTAATTTAATCTTTATTACTAATAAATTAGAAATAACTTAAAAAATTATATAATTATCATAATTATGAAAGTAGTCATCATTAATTAAATTCAGCATATTGAATAAAATATATATATACATACATACACATACACAGAATACCTCAAATTTTATAATATATAGGCCTTATATTACTTTATCATGTACATGCTATGAAGTATAATCATTCTAAAGTTTTAATACAGTGGTTTAGATATTATTCTAATATTTAAAAATAATAAGTCATTATTTTAATTGCTAATTCATTTAAAATTTTATAGAAAGCTTTGTAATGTTTAATAAGTTTTGTTTAGAATGAAGTTATTTTACTGAAATATTACCACCCCTCTATAGAAATAAACCATTCCTGACTTAGATCAATACACTGCAGACTGTGACGCAATAGCTAATGCACCTTTTCATGGCTTCATTCATATCTACTACAGATATTCAGAAATGTTATTTTCTCCTTGCTTATAGCACTTTCCCTTTGGTAAAAACTTTTGATAAACAAATAGTTTGGAAATTTAAATACTTTTAAGTAGAAAAGTAAAGCAGGAAGAGTTGTTATTCTAAGGAAAATTTTAAAAAAAATGATTCAATCACATATATTTTTCCAAAGAATGAAAAGCTCAAATGTTCCTAAACAAAGACCATCAGTATTTTGGATTGATTCTTTGAAAGCTTTATGGAATTTAGTTCATCTCCTCCATTAAAATGTAAAGGAATTCCTTCATTAAAGTCTATAGAAAATGATTATAAATTTACAGTATGGAATATTCTCAGAGTTATTTCTATTCATTTACAAAATGAATACTTTTTAAATGGAAAATGAATAAAATTAATTAAAAAAAATATCTACCTCCAGAAAGCCTTTTTTCACAGTTTGAAAATGGCTTTTCTGTCTCCTAGCTTTCAATGCTGTACCCATCGTGGATGGTTTGGATCAGTTCTAAAGCAATGTGATGCTCCAGATTGTAAGTTTTTAATATTTTTATATATTAATTTTATGAAATTGATACTTCTAAATAATAATATTATCTATATAATAGCAATAGTATTATTCAATGTACATATAGGTTTAGTTAGATATCTGTTTTTTCTGAGTATGTTTTGAACATAGTTAGCTTAATATAAAATATAAATAAGCAAATATTTTTTATCTAGATAAAAATATTCAATGACATACTTCTGATTAACTGGAATAGCTAGGAAATTAATTTTCTGGATAACCAGTTCCCCAGATAAATTGCAAAATACTCAGAAAATTAATAAAATTATGGACAATAAGCAATTGATATTAAAAAATAAATAAAATTACATGCATACATATATTCAAATGTTCTATTATTTATTGAAAAAGAAATTTATTTGCAGCAAGAAATTATTGCAATATTTCTAATTTTAATTTTCATCATCAGTTTTCTAAGATATAATAAAGAATTTGAGACATTTAAAAACCTTTCAAGTATTGCATCTAAGATAAAATAACAATAATTTACATCATTTCCAGGTTGTAGATTGATGTGATTAATCTGCAACTGAGATAATTAGGATCCTGTTATATTTTTTACTTTGATAAACTTAAGTTTGCTTAAGTTAATCAAAATAAATTTTAAGAATTTAAGTCAATTTTTTTTAGATAGATTTTATTATTAGTATTTGTGTAGATCTTCTGATTTTATTACACTTTAATAATATCTGAATTTAGTTAATTTTAATATAAGATTTAAAATAAAAATTTAGAATTAAAATAAAAAATATTTATTGCAGTTTTATTTTAAATCCTATATTATATTAAAATTAATTAAACTGATATATTTATTTAAACATTAAACTATTAAGATGATTTCCAATAGAAATTGTAATTAAATGTTCATATTAAAAATAAGAGAAAAAATCCATTTTGTTTCACATTTAAAAAATTTTGCCTAATTTAATGTTGCAACCTATTTATATAATATTTTAATTTAAAATACTATTTTTAAATATAATCAAGATTCTTTAATTAAATAACTATTTAAATATTAGACATTTATATATTCTGATTTAAATATATTGTTTGATATTTGATAATTTTGATTATGAAGAGATAGCATTTTAATGGAACAAAAAATGAGGAAATTAAATATTTAAATAACTAAAATTTTCAATATAAATTTATGTAGAAACTTAGGTTTAATTAAGTAAAACTTACTCTTTTGAATAAGAATCTATTATCAATAGGCAATAATTTATGAACAAATAATAGAAGTGTAAAACAAAAAAACTCAAAATATAATATCTGCATTGGGATATAAATTTATAAATATAAAAAATTAAGGAGTATAATTTAAAGTATTATATAACAAATTAAAAATAAAAATAAAATATATAGATAAATTAATTGCTGCATACATATTTGACAGGATTTAGTAATATTTCCATAATGTTAGATAGATTTTTCTCATCTCTAAAGTTGATGAGATATCCAATAATTTGTTTTGCAAATATTCATTTTATATAATAAGATACACGATATGATAAACTGTTTGTAATTTTGGTTTAAAATTTTTTATTGGATTAAGCAGTTTTATATACACTACGTGTACAGTAGTTAATCATGTAGTTTTTTTTTATTGAGACAAGCCACCAAATTATGTTGCCACAATTGTTATTTTCTTGCAATGATATAAAAACAAAATTATTGAGACTAGGATCTTATTGGTGCTATGTCTGTGATTTTTGGATTAAAATATTTTGTTATTACATATAATGCAAGACAATGGAGTTTCTTGTTTTTTCTATTTTTTGCTACACAAGTTTTTGATCAGTTTATTAACATCATCATGAAGATTTGAAGTTGTCATTTCTGTGCAATGCATTTTTAAAGAATGCCTTCATTATTTTATCAAAAATCTTGTACAATATTCTAGTTGTATTCACAATCTGTAAAATTTGGAAATTGCATATAATTAATCTGAAAAAGATAGTGTAGATATGGACAAAAAAATTTTTACTAGATAAACAAAATATATTTGAATTAATGTAATACATTTATCTTCATAAATTGCTGGTTCACTAGGATTTCCTTAGTAAGTCCTGTAGTCTTATAGCAGTCTTCTGCTATATAATATATGTATATCAATATCTTTATTCTTTTGAATTTATATTGTCTTCTATCAAGGGGAATATTACATATTGTATGTATAAAGTGAAAGTGATAGGATATTTTTTATCTTAATATTATACAGTATTTTTGTTCCTTTTAATCCATGTCTAAAAATTGTATAAGGTGAAATGGTTTTGTTTCAAGTGCAGCCCATAATTATTGATAATGTTGTGACATGTGTATTATTGGTATTAGGTGTATTCATTATCATCAATATATCATTCATATAATGGCAGCGGACACATAATACACATTTGTATACTGCTCAACTGCTTTAAATTTAACATTACTATTATTTCAAGAAGAAGGTACCAAGTAAATATCTCATAAAGTAGAGATTACAAAGTGAGTGGCATGATAGTATATGACAAGTGCAACTTATGTCTCATATTTTGATTTTTTTCTAGAAAATATTATATATAGACAAGAGTACTAGATTGTATGATCCATAATATCATAATATATGACCTATTGTTTTTTTAATTATAATAAATAAAAAATTTGCATAATAAAAAACATTTTTAGGAAATATTCTGTTTATTTTTCAATAGACACTAAATCTATTCTGCTGAGGAATATTTTATATCCTCAAACTCTAAGTGGAAATCTTTTCAATAATCAGAAGATACTAACTAGCTTGCATTGAAATAAAATGAGTATTTGATATGAAAAGTTTGTGTATCCATATCATAGTGCATCCTCTCTATTGGATATAAAAGTAATTATCAGCCTGAAGTGCTAGTTTTTGAGATGATTTAAGAAATCAGAAAAGACTGAGATATAGTTGTACTGGATTTTGAATACAATGCAATGACTATATATCTTAATCATTTGATGAAATACAATATCTCTTAGTCTGAATTCAAAATCATCAGCTCTCTCTGTGAATAATTTTTCTTCTCAGCAAGTAATGCTGATGCTTTTTTCCATCCTAAAATTAGAGGAATTGCATTTTTTAACAATCAGATAATCCTTATCTGAAAGCATTTCAGGCTTTTCTTTATTAATTTTGTGATGTTGCTAAACTTTTGTTAATTTTTATAGCATCATGATAATGACCTATTTATAATCAAATATGCCAAAGAATAGTAAATGTGATTTTTAAATTAAAATCTTCATTGTTTATTTCTTTAAAAATAAATAATTTTTAATTTTATTTTAATGAAAAATATTTATTTTAATAATTTTACTTTCAGAGGAATATCAACATCATGCCTTCATTAGATGCTTACATGATTACAAATATTAATATTAATTTTAGAAAAAAAATTCGTTCTGTTGTTATCATTTTATCAATTGAATATTACTAAGGTTTTCATTCTAATACAAATATTACTATTACAAATTAATATAAGTTTAATTAATCATAATTAGTTTATACTTATTAATTTAAAAATTAAAAATATAAAATTAAATTACTTAAATCATTTAATGCTAAACTTTACTATAACTTTATAGAATTGTATAAGATAGATTAAAAAAACTAAACTGTTTCATTTAAAACAAAATATATATATATATTATTTTTACAAAATATTGAAGCATCAAAATAATAATTTTTACTTTAAAGTTAAAGGATGGTTGATGCCACTGAATTTAGGTCATGTGTAATAATCATTTTTCACTTTAAAATTATAGCCTCATTGTCACTTTTGAACAAATAGTGATCATTAAATTTTGCTTTTTATTTAAAAATTATTTAAAGAAACTTTAAAGATGATGTGTCAAACCTTTGGAGATAGGATCATAAAGAATATAAAATTATATTTAATATAAAAGGTTTAAATATTATCAGGAAGCATCAGAGAGGAATATTATCAGGAAGCATCTGGCCTTAGGAAGCACCTAATATATCTGGCCTTAGGCCAGATATATTATTGATATTCACAACAGACTACCATATTGAACACTGTAAATAAAATTTACAGTACATATCTGAATATGCTTGTTTGCCTCAGAGATGCAATTAGAAAGAATTAACTTATTTCAATGACTTTTTCCCATCAAAACAAAGAAAATTCTTCCATGACAAGTGTGCTTACCTATCAAACAAACTATATTGCTGAATATTTATTTTTTTGAAAATGTTCTGTAATTATTTTTTAATATCTTTTTTATTCTCCAAACCTTTCTTCATATCATTTTTATTTTTTTCAAAATCGAAAAGCTTGTTGAAAATGAAATTGTTTCGTCAATTGAATATGTCATGAATTTTACAAAATAAAAGGACTAAATAATCTTAAGAAAATGATTTTAATCATGCTATTCAGCAGCTATTAAACTGTTGAAAAATAATGCGAAATAATTATGAAAAAGAAAATGTGGAAAGCTTTTATATTTAATAATTATTTAAAAAAAATAATAAAATTTTGGTTTCTTTTTGATCTTTATTTTACTATTCAAAATTTGTTACATTTAAATAACAAATCATCTTATAAAGATTTAGTTACAGAAGATATAAATATTTGACTAATTTTCATTAATATATAAGGCAACCAATAAAGTTCTGTTGGATTTTCACATTGTTCGACTGCACACACACACACACACACACACACACACACACACACACACACACACACACACACACACACACACACACACACA
>WUQG02000971.1:0-12360 GCA_011317285.2 Androctonus mauritanicus | reverse complement strand
CCACAAACTTTTGTCCGTGATAAGGCACAGAACACGTTTAGCTTCGGTGAGTCTCTCTCATGTTGCAATGTTGTATGGGGATTTTGCAGACCCCATATGCGAACATTATGTCTATTCACTTTTCCACTAAGATGGAACTCTAGCAGCTGTTTACGCAACTATCATTGCCGAAGCAGTGATAAACAAAACTTTGAAACTTCCTCTTTCCTTCAATATATAGACTGTTCATATCCAGTTTATACTTCATTAAATACAAATTAATTAAATTGAGTTCATCATTTTGAATAACTCACTCTATTATATTAACCAGTTTCTAGCCTACATCAAGAAAAAAAACCTATCATTCTATAATAAAGTGCTTGGCTTATAATCCAAAAATATCATCAGTCAGAATTCATAAATTAAGCCAGAAAGCAACTGCTCTGATTTGGAATATGAGACATTTTAATGAATAAGTAAGAATAAACTTTTCTATTATATCAGTGTAGGCCTGTCTAATCATTTGAGTTTTTTTAGTCCAGTTTTGTATATCTTCATTTTGGACTATTTCTCATCAATAAAATAATATTTTTCATAACATTTTCCTATTTAATTATATTTAAGTATTTCTCATACATAAAATACTTATTCTTGGAAAAACAAGTCAAGTTAATAATTATATTAAAAATAAGTTCACAAAATTTTATATAACACACATCATTCCTGCTGATATTTTCTGTACTATATCTCAACTTAAAATACTTTTCATCCATTTTACCCTGTTTCAAAAGAGAAATAGGAAACCAAAGCAAGAATATGTTTTAATTGTTTTTCAAAATTGCAATATTTCATTTTGTTTTCTTTTCCCACCAGACCATAAAATTATATGACATTACTTCATTCAATAAAAATTATTTATAATACCAAGAATTTCTGAAAATTTTGACTAAATTTCTTCATTCATATCTTGTTTAGTTCAGAAACAATATAGCTATTTAAAAAAAAAAAATTTCTGCAAACTCATACATGGAATGGAAAGGTGTGAAAAAACAAAATTCCAAAAAATGATTATACTGTTAGAGAGTGAAAAAAAAAACTATAAATTGTGAAAATTTCAGAAGATTTTGACAAAAATTGAGAAAGATATGATACTTTTAATTTGTTGCATATTAATTAGGCTTAATTTTAATTAATTGCCAGCATGAAATTACAGGCAGAAATTAAAACATCTGGCACTCAAGGAGTTATTAAGCATTCTAGGATGGGTCTTTAATTCCTCAAGTGTCTGACGATATTAAACTTACAGAACACAGCTAACTATAGAACATGGGTTGCACAAGCAAGCCATGTTCTATAGTTAAGCCTGATGATATTGAGAAATTTATAAATCTTCGTATCGCACTTATTTTTTTGTCAAAGAAATCTGAAATTTTTACAATTTGTACAGTATATACGTTCCTTTTTACCAAAACAATTATTTATTAATTTAAAGATTATTCGTTGGATTTTTTATGCAAAATTTTATTCTATTTTTTTTTACGATTTTTTAGGCATCCACTCAAATTATATCTGTTTAATAGCTATGTCCATTCTGAATAAAATAAGCCATGAATGATGTATTTTTGTCCATATTTCGATGAAAAATTGTCTATTTGATAAATTAGTAACATTATGCAAATTTTCTTAGCAAAATTGATGCATATTTTCTTATAAAAAATGTTTTAATTTATATTTGATATCATTTTTGAAAAATTTTTTACATTAAGTTATATGTTTACTCAACATTTTAATAGTTTTGTGCTTTATTTTGCAAAATATTTGACGTTTTTTAAGAGAAAATTCTAAAGTTAGAACAACTCATCCTTCCACAATAACAGCTCTAATATTAGCTTTTTTACCCATATTGGTTCAGAATATATTTTTTCTTCCAAAAATAAACAGTATTGAGCTTAGTAGATGATACAGAAATTTCCTGGAAAGGAACTGGCAGAAGTTCTAAGCGAGTGTATCATGCCCATTTTAAAATAAAGATAATTATAAATGAAAAAATTTTTAAATTGATATTCAATAATAATAAACGTAATTTACAATACAATAATAATATAACTTTCAAAAACATTTTAGAATAGCACAAAATAATTCCTATTAAAACCTTTGATGTGTTAACATGACAAAGGCCCACCCTCAGAGAGCAAACCTTGTCAGAAAGCATAGGAAATATAAGAGTTATATATATATATAAAATTTCTCTCTCTTTATCTTCACTATATTTTTTACTTCAGTTACAAATTAATTATATTTTATATAATACATTATTTTAATCCCAAACACACATAATAGCAATTTTCTAATTTAAAGTTCTAAAGTTCTGATAAATTAGCCAAATTTTGTTTTATCATTATCAAGACCTTAATTATCATCCAATCTAAATATTCTAGTAGACTAAATTCAAATACTATGTCAATTCAAATAAACTTGTTCTATTATTAAATATAAGTTTGACAATCAATGAGGGATTATAACATGAAAGTGCTTTTGTTATCTGTGTGACTACTAAATAAGGAAGTTATTTATACTGAATAAATTAAACCAAATAAGAATTTTATATTACTATTGACAGTTATGTTGTCAAAAGCAAATCTATCATTACTGAAACCAAAACTTTCAAAAAGTTATTGTGTATAATAATTATCATATGATTTAAATTATACATATGCATCATATTATGATAGTAGTAGTTCTAAGTACAATCATACCTCTATTTATGTCATTTTGACTTTACGTCAGGTTTTTTGTTAATAGGAAAAAATAAGTCTACTAAAGATTGGGTCTCACAGGTGTAAAACAGGATGTAAATATGTCAGTGTATTGATGCTGATGATGTTGCTTCAGCTATATGTTAGACTAACCGCTATATGAACTTATTATTGAAACTTTGTTGTTCTCTAAAACAATATATGTTCATATATTCATACAGTTCTTTGGATTTGAATTTTGCAGTTGCAAAACCATGATATTCAATAATTTTATGAATGAAGCCATTGATAAATAAAGCAATTCTTAAGTTTCATTATCCATATTGAATCAACTAACTTCAAATGACATCACAGTAATTGGTCAATAGCTAAATGATGTCATTTATGTCACATCACACACTTTCAATTTGAACATCAGTATGCTCAACATTTTGTGTGTAGTGCATTTACATCAGAATATTGATGCCACGTTTACACCTGTGAGATTCCATCTTAATCTCAGTTTGTGCAATTGTAGAGCACGTCAATCAGTAAACTTATTAAAAACTCAAAATCATCTAAAAACCAGTAAAAAAGGCAAAAATCACATAAAAATGAATAAAATAATGATTAAAATATACAAAATAATTTATAGAATTATTTAAATGCTTAAAAAGGTTAACATCAATGTTATAACAACAACATTGGTGATAACCTTTTTATACATATAGGGGATCTAGTTCATTTTTAAAGAGTTTATTCAACTTATATCAGGAGTCTTGGAACAATATAAGGTGAGGTATGACTGTATATACAAGTTTCTAATGTTTTAATTTTAGCAAAATAATTTATGTAAATTTGACTTACACAAATTATTCAGTGCATAAATTGAGGAGTCTATACTTTGTGTCTGGTGAAAAACAAAATGCAGTGAAGAAAGCACAAGTAAGTAATACAAAATTAACAGCCTATTTCAATTTATGTTACAAAGATGTTCAATAACACAGTTATTATATTGAAATAAACTGAAAATGAAGCAAAGATTCTCAAATTGTTAAATATCCGTAGTTAATCCAGAAGAGAGAGAAGCAAGCTTATAGGTTTTCTTCTCTCTCTCCTGGATTAACTATGGATTTTACCTTACCATAAGAATTCATATTATTACATATAACAAGGCATTCAAAGTTATGAATATTTAATAAGAGTTAATGATATATTTGATACTTGCTGCAAATATTGGACAAAGTATACAATCTTATTCAATAGAAACACATGATTCCAAGAGAAACTTTGGCTATGATCAATTTTTATTCGTTCTTATGAAAAGTGAATCAACATTTAACAGAAAAATCATTTGTTTATGACAGTAAATTTGGACAAATTCTTCCATCATTAGACAAGACTCATCAACTCTGAAACTTATGCAATGAATAATCAGTTTTGAAAATGATAAAAATTAGGAAACTTACACAAAATATTTGAACAATAATGAATAAATTTAATCAACTATTGTTGAATCTTGGAAACAAGAATACTTTTAAATGAAATATATCATAATCTACAAAAATACCAGCATAGTATAAAACTACATATAAACTTTGTAGTTTAGACTTTGTATGAACTGAATACAAATCATCATAAAACTACATATGATGATTTGTATTCAATTCATACAAAGTCTAATCAGTATTGCAATACTGCAGCCAAAAAATAAAAATTGCAGTAAATAAATGATTTATGATAGTTCCAAAATCTATTATAGTTTAAATATAGATTATAAAAAGACTAGTTGGATGAATACTTATTGAATTTTTAACAATTTAATACTATATAGACTAGATTGCATTTTCGCTAATTCTATTATAACATTGAACAGAAATTTAAACTCCAATAAATTATTAGTTAGAAGAACACAAATTATCAAAAGAGACTAGCATAAAGACTGTTTAGTAACATAAGAGAATTGGAAAAATTATCATGATATCCAGGATTCAATTATGTCCATTAGATTCTACAATTCTTTCAAATTCTATAGGAAAGAATTTCCAACCTAGCCTATTGTCATTGCAAATTAAGGTCAGATGCTTAAACATGTTGGAATTTACCTACCATTATCTGTTTTTTCCATGATCAGCTGTAAAGGCTTTTTCCAAGCTTCATGAATCAAGAATGTCACTGTTACCATCACTGAAGGATCTCAACAGCTTATAGACAATGATAAAATGATAACATCAAATATAACATTTAAAGAAGTATTGTAAAAGAATAACAAAATATCTATTATAAAATTTTGTTTATTGAAATTTTTTGACTTTACAAATTATCTATTTAGGCACAGCTAATATACAAATAAATTATCATTAGTAAAAATACTATGATGATAAATGTAAGAAAAAAGTATTTATTAGAGAAATGTGAAAATTTTGTAAGGAACTGAATCTAAAATAATTTTTTATTTTCCTAACAAATTTATTTACAAGCTATTTTATTTAGTTAATGGATGAGAACTTATATTCTTGTTTCAAATATTTTGATAATGTAATAAAAGATAAAAATAGTTACTTTTGAGCATGTCTGATAGTGAAGTCATCCGACTATATATCATCACTGACTAACCAACATATCTCATGGAAAACTGATCTAAAGAATCTCTCTCTTAAAAGAATTATGAATGCAATAAATATAGTAAGAAATTGTAAAGATGACAACATAAATGTGATAGACTTGTAATTAGTTCATTAAAAATATGATTCAAATACAATAAATCATTATAAATTAGAGATGCTGATGAAGTCAAAGTGAGTTGTGCTTGTCAATAAGTTTATTATTTATAAGTGAAGTTCTTGTCAGTCTATCAATTATAAAATTTATCATAATTTTTAATTTCACAGGATTGTTTAATAGCATTTTGTTTGAATTAAGTTATTTGTCAAGATCAATCATAAATGTAATTTAAATGTTTACTGATAAATTTATTTTATTCTTATTCATTTTCCTGTTTGATAATTTCATTATTTGCTATTAATTAGTTGAGTGTTTTATTTAAAAATTTTTGTTTTAATGAAATGCAAATTACAGATACTTATGTCAGATTTTTTTATTTTTATTTTTCTTAATTAGAAAATCCAGTACATCTCAATTTAAGGAAATAATAGGGGAAAACTCACCTGTTGAACAAAGTGTCAATTAAATAGAAAGCTGGCATTTTTGGCTTAAAAACCTATTCATACCTAATGAGCATATTATTATGCAATAAGATAATTAAAATAAAAAAAAAATTAATAATAATATAGTAAATGTACCTTCAGTATAGTGCTGTAAAATCTAATACAAGTACTATATATGATCAATTCTGTGTATAGTATTTTCTGATAAATTTAGGATACAATAAATATTTATATGCTAGCCTTAGAGCTTGTTGATGGCACAAATCCCAGAATTTCAGTTCTCCTTACAATGCATTAATATTCATAAATTTATTCACAATTTATAATAGATATACAAAATTCATATTTTCACTATTTTTACAATATTTACTTGAAATTTTTAGGATATCTTCCTTATATCATGCTTCTCTGATAATGTAATCAGATTTCAATTTTTGGCAAATTTAAGCTCCAAAAAAATTAATTCTCTATACTTTGTTTTTCTCTTATAAATCATTGATTTTACTTTAAATTTCTTTTAAATAAATGGTACTTTTTGATGATTTGTATGTGTTCTGCTGAATTGGAGCATTTGCCATTTTCTTAACTAATAATCCTTTATTCTTCATCTGATAGACCACTATTTTGTCTTCTATTTGCTAAACATTAGTGTAGAAGAAAGATGTTTGACATAAACATTAGTACTATTCAAAAGTATAACTGCTTTATCAAGATGATATAGTTAAAATCTAAGCTCCAACAGCAGTAGATTAATCAATCAAAAGCTTTATATTTGTGAAGTACTTTTGATTGCTATGCAATCATCATCATCATCATCATCACTATAACATAAGAAACATAAGAATAGTGGAAAATAAAGAATGGTTAACAAACTAAAATAAGAATGGTTTAACAAAAAGAATGTAGAATCTTCAGAGTTCTAATTACAAAAGGTTTAAAATTTGAAAAATTTCTAATTATGTACTAAATATTAAGTGAAAGCTATAAAATAAAATTAAAATACATAAAGTGGCTAAAGTTAATAAAAATAATAATAACTAAAAAGATATATAGTGGAGTAGAATACAAGGTATTAATTTGTAAAGGGAAGAGATCAAGGATTTATGGAGACAGAGCATTCAAAACATGTAGGCAAGTATCAGATAGTTGCTCTGAGATTCTGCGATTGAAAATATCCTCTTTCTGTTGTAGGTTTAATATCTCCAAAGTTTCTGCTACAAATTTTTCTTCATTGGTACTTACCTGTCTGATTATTCTTGCATCATCTAATAAAATTGTCAGGTCCTCTTCATAGGTATATCTTGAGAAGGCTATGTTAAGATGTCCTAACCTGATGTTCTTCTTATGCTCCTTAAGCCTTCAGTTTAATGCCCTTTGAGTTATACGTATATAACATTTTTTCTTATTTTTTTTGACATTAACCAATGGTATTTTATATATACCCGGTTTTTGATTGTTTCTGTTTGTTTTTTGTCACTAGTCTCTTGTGCTGTTGCTTGGGCAATTTCTTAAGTGTGTTGGATCTTGCCATGTGGTATGGAACAGAAATAGTGTGTGCATTCTCTTCCTTATGGTTTTTGATTGTTGTATGTGATTTTTTAATATTTTAATTTGGCTTCAAATATATTGATTACAAAGCATTTAGTATATATGAAATAAGGCAAGAAACTAGCACATTAAGCAAAATGTTTCATGTTTTAAAACTGTATTGATTATACCAGCTAGCTCTTTTTTTTTTAGTGGTTCATTATTATAATGGGTTAACATTCTCTAGCTCTTTATTTTTAGTGGCTTCATTTTTTTTCTGGCTAGCTCTTTATTTTATTTTTTTTTAGGATACGGGATCTGCAGACCAACTATGTATGATTATTCTTGATACAGAGGGTTTCTGGTACACTGAAGTAGCATAGCTATTAGTTTTCATCTCCACCCAAAAATCCAAGAAATGCACTTTGGTACTATCTACTTGGTCTATCTTTAGATATAGGCCTTGGCTCTTATTGTGAAACTTTCAATTAAATCTTCTGACCTATCATGATCTTTCCAGATAATGAGATCATCATTGACCTAGCATTTATAGAATTTATAGCTGTTGATAAACATTTGCAACGATGTTCTTTCTTTAGTGCATATCATCAATTCTATTTTAATTTTATTTATAGCTTTCACTTCTTTTTTAGTTTACAATTTTTAATATATGTTAGAAATTTTTCAAATTTTAAACCTTTTATAATTATAATGATGTGAAGATTCTACATTCTTTCTGTTAAACTGTTCTTATGTTAGTTGTTGTAATATAGTGCTGCTTTTGATTGCACAGCAATCAAAAGTACTTCGCAGATAAAGTTTTTAATTAATCTACTGCTGGCAGTGTTTAAATTTTAACTATAAACATTAGTCTATCTCACTCAGCCAGCAAGTAGGAAAAACATTAAACCATTTCTTTTGTAGCTTTTAAACTATTTTTATATCATATATTTATTTTAATTCACATAATAAAAACACAATAAAATCTAATTATTATTTAAATTAAAAATATTGACTAAGTTAAAATATGCAAAAATATAAACTATTTACAATGATCCTTTGTACTGATATATATATATATATGTAATTGAAAATTTGGCCTTCAATATAACAGGATTGAAACATAAGTGAAATATGGCCAGTGTCATCAACAGCAGTAAAACTACAGATAAATACTTTACAAAAAATTATTCAGAAATTTTTAAAAATTTCTGATTTTATTATATATAATATATCATGATTTAATGATATTTATGATCATGCAATTGAATCATAAAATATAAATTTTGAAAAAAAAATTTTTTTTTTCAGAATATTAGATAAAATCATGTAATTGAATATACTTCTAACAAAAATAATAAATTATGAATGATTTTTTGAAGTTATTAACAATTAAATATACAAAAATGCTAATATTCATTAATTTTTCACTTTCCCAAAAATATTCATATTAAGAAATTTATTTTGAAAAATATATAATGAAATTTTGCCTAAACAGTAGATGACTTCACTATATTAGAGTTTCGGAACAAATAAAATTATTAAGCCAGTGATGATAAATAATCAGAGTATCAAAGTACAAGCAGAATATTGTTTCCATGTTATGTACAGAAATTAGCATCAAAGTAGAAATATAACATGTTGGCATTAAAGTGTTAAATAGGCATTTGTCTATCCATTTGTATAAATCAGGAAAAATCTAAATTCAAAAGATTTGTCCATTAAATCCATTATATTAAGAACTATTAAACTAAAATTTTACTAAATTGATAAATCAATAAATCCTGGTTGCAGAGTTTCTAGCCATTAAGTTTATTATTTGAGTAGAATTAAAAATATTGCAATTTCTTTGTATAGTCTGTAAAGAAAAATCAACAAACCAAAAGGTCTCTGTGAATGTTTGGTTTTATTTTATAAACCAACATATTCAATAGAGACTTTTAGTAATATATGACAATGTATCCTGTTACATATTACTAACTGTAGATGTAACATTCTCCTGTAATATAAATAATAATAATAAGTATATTTACAGCTTGATAAAACCTTTTAAAATTCATAAGGACTGTTCATGTTACACTTTCTTATTTTTTATGACAAATTGGTTGAAAAATTATAATATATACAAATATACATTTATAAATAAAATGCTACTACCATAAACTTCTCATTACTAATATATGTAATTCTCTAACAGCATAAATAATATATATATTTTCTAAAATAGTATTTTTTAAATTTAAAAATAAACTTACTGCAATACAAGCCATTATAAAATTTGTCATGCCTGCACCAATGCTGCTATATTGACTTTGTTTAACTGTCATTCCAATTTTCTCAAAAGTATTTGTTGAATAATAAAATACCTATAACAGATTTTTAAATTTTCGTATGAAATAATTAATTATATATTGTATATTTTGAAAAAATATACTTACAGCACTTATTCCTATAAGTTGTTGACCTGCATGCATTGCACACATTAAAAAAACTGCTGAACGAAGTGTGTGATCTTTTAGAATATTTTTTATAGTCCAATTCTGATTAGATTCTTTTGCCTTTTGTTCTTTTTTTAACAATGAAATGTCTTCCTTTAATGATTCAATTGGCATGCCTCGTAACTTTACTAAAGCTGAAATAATTCAAATCAAATTTATAAAAACTTTCTAATAAATATTCTGGATTTCTATTTATATCTTTTTTCAAATCTGATATAGTTTGATGAATAGTTTTTAAAATTAATGAAGCAAATACAAAGCAGTATATTAACATTAAAAAGTATTAAACAATTTAAGAGATTTATAAATCCTAAGTATGTATAAACAAACCTCTAGCAACAATCTTTAAGCTAAACAGACTTTAATGGAAAAGACCATGCTTAAAAGAGAGAGAATCAGAGAGTTGATAGTTAATTACATTCATATATCTTTATCATCTGTTTCACTTGTAAGTTGAAACTGATGTCATAAGTACTTAGGCTATATTCAACAGAAATAAAAAAAAATAATCATCTGTAAATTTAGTTAAATGTAAGTTTACTTTAATTTATTGTTAATATATAATTTTAAAGAATATTAACTTTAGTGATAACAATTTCATTTATGCAATTTAAGTAAAATCGTTTTTAATTGCCATTTCATCTGTTAATAAGATTTCATAGTAGCATTCAATACTTTAAAGCAGGCAATAACTTGGTTTATAGTGGTGTCTACTTTGGGATCCGTTAGAGGAAAACAACTTCATGTCAAGAGAAGCAAACTGTACGTGATGTTTATGGAAGATTGGCAAATCTCCATCAGGACATGCAAGTGAGTGATTTGATGGAACTAACTTCCAAATTTACAGGTTTATTGAGAGCTATAATTTATAGAGTTCTTAAAGAACTAAAGAATGAACAGGAGTTATTGATACCAGATAAAATATGAAAAAATGATGAGACATCAAATGTCTAACAAGGTATGATGATTTTACAAATTCAGCAATTCGTAAAAATATTCATGCTTAATTTTTCTGAAATGAATTTCCCACTATTAATCACATAACAACAGATATAAATGGTGGTGATGAGCTATCTGATTTATTGCAGATAACAGTTTATCATTTACTTCTTGATCTTGGCTATATCTATCAGAAACAAATCCATAACTTTGCCTTTATTGAGTGAAATAATATCATTGCTTGATGACACAGATATATTTGTTTAATTAAGAAATACTGGGGTGAAAATAGATCTGTGTATTACATGGATAAGATATGGTGTGATACTGATCACTGTTTAAGTTTTAGCAAGACAAAACTATGAGGTTGCATATCTCCCAGATGATTTAAAATTGTCAGATTAACTTTTATTGTTTGCATTTTATATTAATTATCATCAACACACATACCACTGAATTTTGTTATCATTTTTATGTTAATTTAAGATTGGGAAACACCCCCCCTCATACTATTCTTTTCTCACTAGAATGATACTTTAGCAAATTGTAATCAATTGTTAAAATTTAATATAGGAGTTTATATTAATATTACAATGTTTAAAATTATATAAGTATTAAATATAATTTTTAATAAATAATTGTTTTAACTATATACATTATTTTTTTGACATTATTATTGTAGCTAATTTTATTAACAATATTCTTGTAATTATAATTTCAATATTATTTTAATTGTCAGGATTGTAGATATATGACAGTACAAAAATCTAAAAGTAACTTAAATATTGTAAGAGTACATCAAGACATTTCTTATTGATTTATCCTCTGTTTTAACATTTAGAAGAATGATACTTTTATCATCATCTAGAAATAAATTCACCACTTTCTCAATTATAAACCATTCCAATATGCCTTCAATTACTCTTATGCTTACAGAATTGTTAGTATACATTATTCTCACTACGCTAAGCAGCTGTTCATTTACATCATAAACCCTCAGTACTTTCCATAGATTATTTCTATTCATTTTGTCATATTCCTTCTCAAGATCTACAAAAGCATAAAATACCTTCACATATATCACATAGAGATACTTTTCCACAGGCATATGCATTGAAAAAATTTGGCTCATACATTCTCTTCCATTCCAAAAACCACACTGCACATAACATATTCATCCTCTTCACTTTCTCAATCACAATTTTATCAAATATCTTTCCTGCCACACTTAACAAACTTATACACCTATAATTCTTGCATTCACCCCTCTCATCAAATGCCTTATAGATAGGGACAATCACAGATTTAGTCCAATTACTTGGAACTACATCTTTCATCCAACATAGTTTATAAAGGTACATCCACTATCCAACAATAGATTTCCTACCATACTTCAAACATCTCAGCTGTGATCCCATCCATGCCAAGACAGTTACCACTGACCTATCCTATTTATTATTTTATTATGCTCTTATTATTTTATCGTTATATTCATTATTGTTTAACATATTATAT
>WUQG02000960.1:0-12360 GCA_011317285.2 Androctonus mauritanicus | reverse complement strand
CTGTTTTCATCGAAATACTTATCTACAACAATATCAATTTAATTCATTATTACTGAATATTAAATTGTAAATTATTTTTATATCAGCTTACATGCCAAGTTTTTCAAATGTTTGATGTTTTTTTCATCGGAGTTGCTTTCTGTCAATGCCCCCTTTAATATTTCGGAATCATCTTTTGTGATATCATCTGTACTCATAACATTAACTGCTATAGCTATATCCAATTTATCAATACCCACGTCCTCGGGCTTTTTTTCAATCGATCTGTCTTCTATCATGATTTTTGTAACATCTTCTTCCCCAGTGTCTGTAGAGATGTCTTTCAATTCCATATCCCAATTCGTCATGCTCACAAAAAAAAAGCAATTTACTTTCAAGATCGAGCGTTACAGTCGGCACGTTCCTCTAAACTTGGAGGGAACCCACTATTTTTAAAATTTAATGATCGAATTTATTGCTAGATTTATTAAACGAGATTTTTTAACGATATTTAGGATAAATGAATTGAACGATATTCTGCATTACCTGCATGAAGCCCTTCTACCTATGTATGAAGATTCTCCAGAGGAGAATCATCTAGAGGAGGGGATTATACAAGATGACTAATACCTAGGGAAAAAAGGATTAGTAATTCTTTCAAGAGGGTGAAAAACTCTGCCCACTAGGACTAATTGACTTGTGGTTTTTGATTGTGTTGCTGATCATCAGGAACTTCACTAAATTATATTTTAACAAGAGTAAATATAAAATTTTGTTATTTATTGACAAAAAAATAGCAATGAAATTTAATAAAGCATAGAAAGATTTGACACTCTATGGTTCATTACATTCATTACAGGTGAATAAAATCACTTTATTTCCATTATTTTTGACTGCTTCATAGGACAATATACAATATAAATTTAATATTTCAGATATGAATATTAACAGAAATATGTTTGAATTAGTTTTAATAGGAATAGCTTAGAAACAGCTAAAAATCCAAATATTAAGATAAAAATTATTTTCAAATCTATATTTATTGTTACTAAAACAGAATTTTATTTCTTGAATTTAAATAAAGGTAATAATAAAAATATAGATGTAATTTCATATATATATTTTTAGCTGTTTATTTTCCTGACTGTTGCTGAATTCGGGCCGTTGCCTTGTTCTATTGTCACAACTACTAGGAAGTTCTTCACTGTTTTAGCATCAGTTATTATATTTGGCAACAAGCTTTCTGGTAGGCAGTGGCTAGGAACAGCATTAGTTTTTGCAGGTAAGAAAATAATGCAATTATTTTAATTAATAATTGTATATTAGAAATCATAATTGAACCTAATTAGGAGATTTTTTTATCTAAATATTCCTAATATAGCCAAATTTTACCTCTAAAATTATTATTAATTATAATTTAAAATTATTAATTATAAATTATAATTTATTAATATAATTAATTAATTAATAATAATAATTAATAAATTAATAATTTTTAAATAATTAAAATAATAATTTTACCTCTAAATTATTTTAGAATTTAGAGGTAAAATTAAAATTCTAAAATAGGTCACTAGGAATAAAATTTGGCTAGATGAAGAATATTTAGAATCATATTAGTAATTATGTGTACAATGTATTATGTATGTAATCAGCATTCTTTATATGTCTTTAGAAGAAGATAATTAATTTTTGTGCATCTTAATTTTTCATATATGAAAACATATGGAACCAATTTTGATTTTGCTGAATAAAGCATTCTTTACATAATAATGAGAATGAACAATTTTGAAATATTTTTAATTTTCAATTTAAAAATATAATTAAAATCAATTTACCATTTTTTGATGGTTAATAATTCAATTAATGTTAAATTGATCCTAAGAGCATTTTAAAACTTAAAATTAAAACTGTTTTTAGAGCTGCTAATATTAATATATTGAGGTTAAATTAAAATTGGAGTGGTCAGATAGTGATGCCATTTTCTCTGGAGGACTTTGTGCAGGTTGTATTATAAGAAAAGGTGTGTAGTATGCAGCATTTACAGTTTGTTCATTGATTACTTGTGCATCTGAAATGATAGGTTGCTCAGGCCTAGGCATATTGCTCACATTTTCACTTGAATGCATTCATCCACTTTCTTACTGTACTCTATAGTAATGAATCAGCACCATAGTCCTCTACAAGTCTCTGATAGCACTCCTTTTGATATGATCCTACACAGTTTCAATTTTAAGCTAAGAACATTTCTTCAGCTTGGAAAACATGTTTCTCCACTAACTTTCTGCTCTGCACAGACTGTGTGATTTTAATGTGAGCATGCAGCATGTGGAAAGGCAATTATCCTTTACAGTGATTGGAGGGGAAGATTCAACCTTGTATATGCCAATATAATCAAGATTGCACATGTAACCATTCCCTTCCAACACTGCTGTGATCACTGTTAAACTTCCAATCCATGCATTTAAATTAATTCATTTCTCTCCTTTTGTTTTACTTATAGTATTTTTTAGGGTCTTATGTATATATTTTTTTCTTTCTTTATGTTTCATGTTATTAATAAACTTAATTTTTATTTAAGAATATCTGGAATTAAAGAAAGTTATTTGTTTTTAATTGATTTTGGAACAAAACTCCCCTTTTTGTATTGGCTCCAGATCTCATATACCACAGTTTTGCACAACACTGAGTTTTTCAGAAATATATCTATTGTGTTATAAGAGGGATACTTGTACTTCTATGTAGCCACCATTAAACATTATCAGACATTTCGATAATGATAAAAAAAAATCCTCTACAAGTCTCTGATAGCACTCCTATTAAATTTGAGAGAACATGTTGAAGAAATAATATGTTTGCATAGGATGCATGAAATATTTTTATAAAATTAACTACAAACAGTCTTGCCTTCCGCTGATGACATCATAATACATCATTTACACCATCGTCATTTACAAGAAGTTCAAATAATGGCTTTCTATTGTTAAAAATTAATCTTCTTATAAGTTTCTTACAGAAGTATAAAATCATTTAATGGAAGATGTAGAAAAAATTAAAGAAACTTTGCATCTATTGAATTTAACATTACAAGTTTGTAATATGTCATACTCCTTTATAATGATTCATTCATTGTGAATATAAGTTGAACTATTCTCCTTCATCCTAATTATAGCTTTAATCTGGCAAAATATAATTTATTTAGATTTACCTTAAAGATAAACTAATGGGATAGTATTAACATTGCTTGAAAAAAATTATACCAACAGCAAAAATGTATTTGTGATGGATTCTAAATAAATCTTGAATAATTTTACAATGTTTTATCGTTGTAAAACATTGGCAAAAATTGTATTAAATTTGATAGAGAACATGTTGAAGAAATAATATGTTTGCATAAGATGCATGAAATATTTTTATAAAAATTAACTACAAATGTTATTTTTATTATACATTGTATATAGCCTACATAGAAGGTAGTAGATGCATAATAACTGTCATAATACAATGTATATGTACAGTTTATATGTTTTGTGGTAACAATATTATTAATAGTGTAATATTATGTGATAACAGTACTATTGATAGAAATTGTTTGTGAAGTTCTGTTAACTCTCATTACACTTATAATTATCATTTCAATATTATCATGTAAAATTATAGTATTGCACTCTATATTAAATTTTACTGAATTAAAAAATGTTTTGGATATGAGAATTTATGTAATTATTATATTGAAAATTTATGTAAATTTAACTTTATAAAAATTAAAGTGTCTGTTGAAATTTTCTGATAAATAGTAAATTGAAAATGTTAGGCTAAATAAACAATTTATCAGTTAATTATTATGAATTTAAAGTAAAATGCATTTGACATTAAATCTTTATTTCTATGATGATATTTATATTCTTTTTATTATTTTCAGATTATAAAATTTTTATATTTAGTAATATCTTATTAATAAACTATGTACAGTCAGTTTCAAAAAGCTGTTCACCTAGGCAGATGATGTTCTGTTTCCTTACAATACTTACAAACCAGTGAGATTAAGCGGTTCAAGTGCGAATTCAAGTCCACAGGGCTTTGGATGATTCCATTTATTTTTTCAATTTTAGATAGGCTTAATGACAGGTGTTCAATCATTTTATCTGAAAACTGATTTTGAGCATTTATTAGGAAAGTTTTAATTTATTATTTACAAATTAATCTATGTTGTTGTTAATTTAGGCAAACTGTAACCTTACATGATCATAACTACATGAGTAATTAAGATATAAGTTGTCAAAGCACCAAGCAAAGCACTAGCAATAACATAATGGTGATTACAAGATGTATTTTATTTTGTTGTTTTATTTGAAAATGTATACCTCTATAAACAAGAAAAAATCCAAGCACTATAATGCAGTAATGGGAAAAAACATAAAAACTTTATATAAACAATCCCTTTAATCATTAAAGGGATTAGCAATCTATTTAAGCATTTATATGTATACCTCTTTCGGCATTTTTAATAAAATTAAAAATTGTTCCAAACGATTCTCATTGATAAAATGTTTAATATTCATTGATTGACCAAATGGTATTTATTTCGTTTCTATGACAACTTTAACAACTTTATTATCAGTTTTAAAACAAAAAAACATAAAAATTGAACATGAGTGTCAAAATGAATTTTGCATTATTATGCCTGTTTTGGTTTTCTAATTTTTCTAATAAGAGTTTATTAGAAAAATTATTTGTGTTGGATAGTCAAATTTAATTAACATCTCACCATATCTTTCTAAAAGTTCAGTAAAAAGACAAGATAGAACAGACTTCAATAGTTACATATTTACATATTATGCCCATTTAATTTAATAAACATAGTTATATCTTTCACTTGTTGTATATTTTTATTGTTTTCATCCAAAACATATAAAACAATTGGACTTGATTTATAAACATACAAACTAATCTCAATTTCTACACATTTATTTCTTCATTTTAAAAAATCATTTTTACAAAATATTTTATTAAATATGCATTTGCTTCAGATTTACCAAAATAATTATCTTTCGAATATATATAGATATATATATACACTATAAAACCAGTATTATAATTCATAAAACATTGCTGCCATTCTCGATATGAAATCTTTTTCCAATTTAAACTTAAAAAAAATTGCATATAGGCAAATAAAATTTCGTTCTTATTCTTGATGGGAATATATATATAATAAATGGCATCAAACAAATATGTTATAGCTATATTAGTATATTAGAATTTAAAATATGATATTAGAGCATGTTATCTATTTACTCAGTTCATAACTAGAAAGTCTGTCTTGTTTGAAGTAGTGAGCAGTGATTAGTCTTTTCAGTTCAGAATGTTGTAATCAACCCATCTCATTCATATACCTCACCACTAATCTTACTTGTTAATCAGAATGGATGCATCCATTTTTAGCTTCCATGATGCAGATTTAAACTGACAGACTTTATAATTGATCAACTTCCTGTAAGCTCAGCCCTGCGAAGTAGGGCTGAACTTACAGGAACTCACTGTACATCTATCCCTCTTTTTTACATGGTAGATTGATTGATTCTTTAAAAATACTGAATCTTTTTGGAACTGACTGTACATCTATCCCTCTTTTTATATGGTAGATTGATTCTTTAAAAATACCATATAAATGAAAATAATGTAAATTGAGACTAATATTTATGTAGAAATGCTCATTTTCTATACAAATGTTAATCTCAATTTACACTATTTTTATTTACAGGATATTTTTGCAGATTACCATGTAAAAAGAAGGATGATTGTATTTTAATTCTTAGATGAATTTTAAGAAATTTAAAATTAATTTGAATTTAAAAAAATGAAATGATTTTCATAATTTATTGATAATTTTATATCTTGCAGGTTTGACTCTAGATAGCATTTACGGAAAGACGAAAAAGCATTAACTCTTAATATAATTTTGGATTGTTTGATTTTGTATAGATAAACAGATTTAATCTTCATTTTACTTTCAATGTTAAAATGTATTTTAAAACTGTCATGTTGAAATGTAATTTTATAAAATTATAAATTTAATCATTATTTATTTAAAAAAATAAAATCAGTATCATGAAATTAAAACAATTAAATTTTAAATGAAAAGAAATAAATTCATTATTTATATTAATAATAGTAAATACTATTTTTTTTATTTGAATCTTTCAGAATTAACAATTGAAGTATATAATTAAAAAATATATCATGTGTATTCATGTATAAGATACCTCCCACTTCAGAAAAATCTGTAAAAATCTGAAACTAATGTATAAATTAACCCTCCTTTTTCAAATTGTTTTTTTGTAAAAATTTCTCAGCTTATACATGAATATATATAGTAATTTTACTAAATAACATTTCTTCCAAAATGAATTCATTTGATCAATTTTTATGCCCTAACCTAAATAATTTATATAAGAATGTGTATTCTATATATTTGTTTCTTGGATAACCTAATATAGTTTTTCATGATGAATTTTATTGATAACTGTTTAAATTAACATTTTTTGATTTACAATATCATTCTTTATAAGTTATAAATAAGATTAAATACCATAATAATATCAAAGGATTAATATTTGGTTCTGTTGGAAGATTGCTCTGCTTTATTTTTAGAATTATGTATTGGTAATTATCTAATCATAGTCATCTATTCTTTTTAAAGAATTTTATTCAATTTTATCTATTATCAAACAAGATATTTAATGTAATATATACAATATTTTATAATTTGACACATTACTTCTATGAGATTTATAAAATTGTTTTTTTATATTTAATATTTTCAATTAAAACAAATTTAAAAAAGAATTTATTATATTGAAATTCTGTTAGTTAGATCCATAGATATTTGTGCTTTGACAGATGAGTCCTTTCAGAATCTTTGATCAGAACAATGAATATATAGGGTGGAAGAAAAGTCTGTACCCTTCCAAATAACATGATAACTATCATAGATTTTAAAAATATGTTAATGCTAACAGATAGGAGGTTGTGAGTTGCTGTCTGATGATGACCATCAAATGAGCTCACCCATGACTTCCTATTTGTTGACATTAATAGATTTTTGAAATGTATGATAATTATCAAGTTATTTGGAGAGGTAGAGATTTTTCTTCCATTCTATATATCTACTGTTAAGCATTATGTTCGCATTTATTCTTTACATCAATGCAAGATTTTCTATTCCATTTTTCTATTTTTTTAAACAGTATTCACAAGTGAAAATTGGGAACAAAATGGATTTAATAAATAATAAGTCCCATTTTTCTTATTAAAATTTACTACTATTTGATCTTTATAATGCAATGATGATTGAATTTTAAAAATTATCTAGAAAATTTAATTTTTATTGAAACATTTTCTTTAGAAATGTAGATTCATTATATACTATATTAAGCAAAAGAGATTGAAAAGCAGTATTGCATCGCATTCAGAAAAAAGTTTTAAAGATAAGAGCATTTTGTTTTTAATGACTTATTTAAATATTAATTCAAATAGATAAGTTTTCACTAAAACATGAACTTTAAACTCTTAAGTTTCAATCAGAAACAGGCTAAAATAGATTCTCAATATAATAAGAATATAAGATCTTTATTTACAAATATTTTTCAACATTCAACATTTATACATCAGAATCTAGCTATGCATTTTGAATGTTTTACATCTCTCATCAGTCTGTTTGCATACAAGTGCTATTTTTAAAAAATACAATTTTTGACAGTAAATAAATTAAATGGCAAAAATTTTTCATTAAATTTTAAAAATTAAAGCAATTGGTGATTATTGACCTTAACAATTAATTATAATATAAATCCAAATATCCAAATCCAAATATAATTAGTTATAATATAAATATTTAACAATCTGTCTTAAACCTGATTGAAACTTGAGAGTTTAAAGTTCAGCTTTTACTGACAACTTATATTCTAAAAAAACATTCCCATGATCAGAATATCCCATGAAATATAATGATTGTGATCCCATGGAATATAAAGATCTTATATTCTTATTCTAACAAGAATCTGTCTTATCATTATATTAATTCAAATATGTATATTATCCATTTGTTTAATTTTATCTTTGTTAGATTGCAATATCTTAAGAAACTTTTTAAAGTATAAATTATAGACATTTATAATAATAATAGAGATCCATAAATTTCTCTGTGACAGTTACAACTCTTCAGAAGATAAGAGCAAGATCTTCAAAATTTCATAATATAAATTGCAAGACAAATAGAGAGATAATTAAAATTAGGAGTTAAGGATAATTTGAAATTAATTATATATTTTCAAATGGGTCATCATTTAAAATTTATTTATCATTAACTTTTTAAGATTTTTATTTAAATTATGTGATAGATTTTCATTTATCAGGGAAGGTTGTTTCTTTGCAATTGGACTAATAATACTGGAGTGGGCTAGTTATTTTGTGGAAATATCAATAATACACAGTTTTGAAAAGTTTCCTATTTTTGTCTAATTGATCGATTCCTTTTCTCCAGTCCATCAAAGAAATTGTACAATCTTCTTCACTGCACACGTTTTGTCTTCTATTACAGCTTTTGTTGCATACATTTAGTGTTTTCGATCAACATCAGCAATTCGAAAAAGAAAAATATATAAATCTTAAATAACGATAGAAATGAATAGTGGTCGAAGTATTGAAATATATGCAACAGTGACCTGCCTCTTCGTTTTATATAGATGAAATATAAATAAAAGTGAAATATTGATAAAAGGGATCATTCGTAAACTACATGCTATTTTGAACACTTTGTTCGCCTCCCTTTCCTTCGTCATTTTTTGTCAGACCAAGCGTGACCCTTCTGCTCGTGATGACATAAATTTGAAGACCCTCTCACCTTCTACTTAAAATTTTTTTTCTGATTTTATATCTTGAAAATATATCAACTGATATTAGGACTCTAATATCGGTTCTTATTTAGTGTAATATCAGATATTTTTACCAAGAAAATCAAAATTGATGAGATAGCTTTTTAATTCAAATCTTCGAATTAATTATTCCATTAAAAGAAAACTTTTTTAATAGATGCCAGAAGTTTCATGATCTTTGTAACATTTCGCTAACACATTTAAGTATAACATAAATTTATGAAATATTTTCTGCTGGATCATTAAGACATTTTACATATTGTAAAATACAGTTTTAAAATAAAATGAAATTAATTTTATTAATAATAGCTCTTTTTTAAATTTTATCAGTACATACACGCGTTCGGTGAAAAGAGCAACGCGATGTAAAGGAATGAAATTCAACAAGTAACTTGAAACTATTGGAACAAGTCCGGATTATCCATTAGTCACAATTTGAACGTACCTGGGGGTTTCAAAAGCAGGTTAAAATTAATAATAAATTAAAAAATTGTTCATGCATATGGGCTCCAAAGTTTTAAATTGACTCTGGTTGGAACTCTACCCTAATAATAGCAAAAATGCTATTAACTGTTAATAATAGCATTTTTTCTAAAAAAATATTAAAAAATACTCTTATTAAATTAGTACTTAGTTAAAAATTTGCTAAAAAATACAAACAGAAAGATTTGAAGGCGTATACTTAGTAGAAAAATTTCCAAATAACAGTACTGTGCTGTTGCGGCTGGACTGACCACGTGGAAGCTTTTCGCTCCGACCGGGTTCGATTCTCGGAAATATTCTATTCCCTTGGGAAAAATTATCATGATGTCCAGACTCAGCTTGTCGATCCCCGTCCTCCACAATCCGGTTCTTCAGAAATGGGCAGTTTGTGGGAGAGCTTGTGTGCCCTGCTACTTAGTACTCTGTCTGAGTGAGAAGTGGCGATATCTTTTACAAAAATAAAAAGTGCTGTATAACGGGTTTTTGAAGAAATTTTTTTGTGACTATCAGAAGTTACTAGTAGCTGCATTAACTAACTTCTCCCTTAATATGCAAAAATTAATTTTTAATTTTTATAATACATGAAATAACCAATTTATTCAGACATTCAATTTTTATTTGAAGTATTATTTTCTAATAAGATTTACTAATTTGTATTATTAAAAATACAATCACGCTAGGATAGCATTTTTTATTACTTTTATTGTTTAGAATAAATTAACAGATTTTTTTAATAAACATAATATAGGAAATTAATATAGTTATATCCAATTTTCTTAAATTTTGATTTTCACATCGATGGGTAGGACACAAACACAGCTTCGCTGTCTGTTAAATAATGCATACCGGAGAGTGGATCGTAGATGAAAAGGCGACTTTTAGCGTTGGTTTGAAAATCACATAGCTCTACTGCGATTTCCCGATTAGATTTCTCTGGAAATTGCAAAGAGTTCTTTCTGCATTTGTTGGCCTTATTTCCGAATTTGGTATGGTACTAAGAAGCATTGACATTAATAAACAAACTGTTATCACGAGAGGAGGAATTTTTGTTTCTGCTAATTGTCCTATATCTGAATCTTGTTTGATAGACCCTTCAAATGAGACATGCCTTATAACTGAGATATTAATTTTGAAATTTTCTTTTTTAATTCACTTAATTTGCCTAATGGGTCAGCGAGGTTTAACGGATAGCAGTCCTATATGATAGGAACTGCTACTTCAACAATTTTATAGGCCATGATGACTAAATTATATAATTTGTTTAAGAGAAATGGAAAGTGTGACTTGAGTTTGACTAGGGAATCGTTGTAACCATAATGTCTTTACGAGCTCTTCACTAAATCCATTTCTGGTTAACTGGCGCATTTTATGCAGTAAGTATGAAAGTCAATCGTCACTAAATATCATTTCTGAAATCAAGGATTTTAATCTTTTTTGTTTAGAATCTAGGAATTCGGAAATTAAGCGTTTTTTTAATGTTATGTTTTTATTTTCAATGATGGATTTAGAACGATGTCACTGACATGAGCGAGTATATCGGCCGTTAAGTGATGAACCACATAGTATTTTTTTCCAACATATGACGCCACTTTTCATTCTAGTAGAACACTAAGTGACGGGACGAAACAAGCTCTTCCACAGACTGCCCACTCATGCGGAGGGTCAGCCAGATTGTGGAGGACTGGGATCGACAGGTCGGGCTCGGACCCGAAGATAAATATTTTCAAGGGTGGGACCCGAGACTCGAACCCGGTTCCTCCAGAGTGGAAAGTAGAAACGTTCCCAGGCGGCTAATTCGGCCGACATCACATAGTATTTGGTACTGTTTTGAGAGATACCGGCTATGTTAAATTGGACTTCGATATTAACGAAATATAATTCCGGAAATTTTCCAAAAAAGAGAAGTTTCAGCGCTATCTTGCTAATTTAGGTGGTTGGCTTAATAACTTCCAACGTTTTGTCAACTTTTGCTTCGAAGAAATATATGTAGCGTGTATATATCTTCTATTTTCGACCATTGTCATCGCCAGGTTGTACAAATGGACTATGCAAGCCAAAAAAGAAAAAATTCTGTAAATATTCATCATTCCAAAATATGTAGTTATATATATAACTACATATTTTTTGTTAATTTTTTCAGTGTCAGAATTCACATTAAATATACCTATGTTAATTTTAATCATATATGAATAAATAATTGCGATTCATCCGCATTTTTCCCCCTCTTTATGTGGCTTGCGTTAGTTAGAAAGTTTTAAATGTGGTCCTTAAATAGAAAAAGATCCCTGGTCTAATTTGAATAAACAAATCATCGCTATGTTAATTTTGAAATAAGGATAATAATCGGGATTTTTGCAATAGCAATCATTATTTAAAGTATACAAGATATTCAAATAATAAGACGAAATATAAGAGAGAGAAAATAAAATGTGCAAAAGAAATTTTCCCGCAACGAATGAAATAGTTTTGTGATGGATGCATTTCCTATCTTAGGAAGTGCAAATCTTGTGAACCAAACAAGTGCCTGGATAATACTAATCATCGGTATTTGCTAATTTATTAGTAAATATCGATAATTATTATGAATTTATATTATTTATTGGAAAACTTATATCGGAGATAGCAGAGATCGTTATACCCTACATTAAATAGCAATAGTTTAATAGTTTACATACCCAGATCAAAAAATGTTAAACAAATATACACTGATCTGGCATTCGAAAAGAAAAAATTACACAGAAAAATTTCAACACCAAAAAATTACAGCATATATTTTAAATTTTCCAAAGTATATTTGAGCTGTTTATTCAGTTCAATACGACTTATTTTGAATAAGTCGCACGAATATAAATATTTGTTATCGATTAATCGATATGGAAAAGATATTTTAGAGATATTCAATCTAATTGGATTATATGAAAATAATGCATTAGATCTTAATCTAAGATCCGGGACTTTCAAC